>JAPYZN010000159.1:0-31532 GCA_030522865.1 Psyttalia lounsburyi
CTCGTTTAATGAATACCTTATTCCTCGGGAACTAATGGGCCGATCAACGTAAAATCAATTTCGTCTGAAAGGGCTCGAAGAGCTGTAACAGATTTTCCGCTTTTTAACGAAAAATAATTTTTGAAAATTTATTAATAGCCAAGAACTGGTTTTGATAAATTTTCAAAAATTATTTTTCGTTAAAAAGTGGAAAATCGGTTTCAGCTCCTCGAGCCCTTTCAGACGTATTGGATTTTACGTTGATCGGCCCATTAGTTGCCGAGATATAAGGTATTCATTAAAACGAGTTATTTATAAGATTTTTTTTTGTCTACACGTACACGTATTCTCGTGTATTGATCCAATTATTGTTGATCAACTAGACAAATAAAAATCTTACAATTATCCATTATTATTATTACATCCCCACAAATAAGCTCTTTGTTAATTCAGCAGCTTAAAAATTGTTTCAGGTGTATTTTAGAAATTGTTTCAGGTGTATTTTAGAAATTGTTTCAGGTGTATTTTATTTATCTGGATAATTCAATTTAAACAACGCCGCGCTTGGGTTCTCAAATCTGCACACATTCGTTGTATCGCACGCTCTCTAACGGGAGCAATAAAATAAGTTCTATGTAGGCAAAAACGCCCAAAATCCCGGCCCTGAGCTGTCATTGTTCTCAGTTGAGAAGTTCTCTTGTCATTCAACTAAAAATCGCGCCCTAAGATGGAGAAATTTCTCGACCGAATTCGGGTAAGGTAGCGCGCAGATGGTACCTAACCAACTGCGCCAACCCCCGTCGTCGTAGCCACTCTACCCCGCCTCCCGGTCTCCAGACGTCGCTAGCGAGCTCCAAAGATAACAAATAGATCATACCAACATATCCGGCCACGTTAAAATAGCTTGTTTCACGAAAATTTCAGTGACCGAGAGTGATCGCTAATTATTCGGAGATCAATTGATCACGAACAGGCAATAAGTGCCGAAACGTAGGATCGATTTGTTACACACGCGAATGTGTCGTTCCCTCCTTTAAGTTGCCAGTAAAAAATCCGCATACGAGTTATACAATGGACTATTGGACTACGTGGCTGCGTGTTGTCTCCCTTCTGTCATCATTATTATTTGTCGGGGGTGTCGAATTAACCTTCGAATTACCAGACAACGCCAAGGAATGTTTTTATCAAGATATCGAGGCCAATCAGACAGCGATTTTGGAGTTTCAGGTATTTAATTAAATCCTAACCTATAGGTTTTCCTTCAACTGCGGCTTCTCGTCGACCTTCACGTCTAGAAGAGCCGAAAAAGCATCCGCAACGTCGATGAAAATTTCTAGGATTCCATTGACTATTTTCCTGACGTTGGACTCATTGAAAATAATATTTTTAGGTCGTTACTGGAGGTCAGTATGACATTGACGTAAACCTCGAGGCTCCCAATAAAGAGATAATCTATCGACAAGTGAAAACGCAATTTGACTCGCACAGATTCGCCGCACCCATCAAGGGGCCCTACAAAGCCTGCTTCAGCAATGAATTTTCAACGTTTTCTCATAAATTAGTATATATGGACTATCAAGTGGGCGATGAGGATTCCCTCCCTGGGCTGGAGGAACATGTCACTGTTATGACGCAGGTGAGTCAGGCTCTTCTATTTTTTTTGGGTTAACACTTCTTGATAAAATTTTTTGAGGATTGAAAGAGGGACAATAGCAGGTGGAGGGATTTTTTTAGTTGAGAATGCGTCGAAATTTATTGGGAATTGAATTTTCTAGATTATTATTGGCCATATGGAACATCTGACGTAAATTCAACGACAAAAAAATAAGTTGAATTTTTTCGTCACAAACTGAAGAAATAATGGAACTTTTCTGATAGTTTCTTCAAAGAATAAATACTAAATGAATAAATAAATAAATAGATTTCTCTATTTTTTTGACAACTCGGTGAAATTATTGTGTTCATGAGAAAATAAAATTATGCAAACAATTCGTGGGAATGAGTTGGCCATATGGGACGTGGTCTTCATTACTTCAAGCATGAAAAAGAAATTGGTTGCTCTTCTTTTTTCTTCTGTATTAATGTTATTTGATAAATTATTTTTGACAATTTGGCCAACAGTAGAAGCAAATTTTTTTGATAAGAATGAGTGAGAAATTTTTGAGAATTGAATTTATCAGTGATTCGTTGATGACGTTTAAATTCGAATGATAAATTGAATTTTCATATTTATTCTCATTCTCAAAAAAATTGATGGATTAATTAACTATTAATGGAGGAGGACAAATACTGACTCTTAATTGATTTCAGATGGAGACATACGCTCAGGATATCCACAAAAATATGATCCGCATTGTGGACTACCAAACGTCCCACAGATTGCGTGAAGCTCAAGGTCGCAAGCGCGCCGAAGATCTCAATGAACGTGTCTTGTGGTGGTCCATAATGGAAACGGCGGCAATTCTCATTACAACTATTGGACAAGTTCTGGTACTGAAGAATTTCTTCACCGATCATAAACCGTATCAGAGACTTTGAAGTCAGAACTAAAGACAATCTGATTAACAATAAAACAATTATTATATTTTATTTTTATTTTTTGCGTGAAAGTGGCAGGGAATGTACCCTAAATCTCTCAGGATGCAGGCAATGATCAACAATCATTTGTTCTTCACTGCCCACTTATGTTTTCTTGATGCCAGTTTCAGGGGTCTCAGTCTGTTGTTATTTATTACGAATGGTCAGTGTGTTTAATCCTTTAATTTTTCAAACTGTATAAATATGAAAATTCTTTTTGATGAGTAATTCTTGTAATAGATTTTATCTTCTTCCATCTGTCATCTGATTAATGTAAATTTCAGATAATAATAATAATAAAAGCGACACGCGTGGGAAAATTTTCATAGAAAAACTCATGCGATATTTTTAAAATTTTGGTAAAGTCATGAGAAGTGGTAAAAAAGAATAGTTCTATTGATTTTTGTGGCCATCTTTTTTTTGTAGAGTGAAAATGGTTTCTGTTAGAAGAAAAGAAATTATTCAAACACTTTTCATTCATCTTCAAAGCTATTTCGATAGAATTTAATACGGGAGATAAATGAAAACATAGAAAGAAACGTATGGAGAAATTATTTTGATTGGATTTAGATCTAATTTGTCATACTTTTAATCGAAATTCGCTTTGCACGAAAGAACTTAAATCGCGCAGCTCGTGCTCCCCTCGTCGCGTAATTTAAATGTCTCGCGTATTTCAGTGTATTACCCGTGTATTTTTTACATATTGTGAACATTGTAATAGATTAAATAAAAAAAAGTTTCTATGCGTAATTTAAAAATTTGGTTGATTACGATTTTTCGTTATTTTATATATCTCTTGAAAATTCTTATGAGTTTCTGGCGAACGTTTCCGACTAATTTCGTAATGCGCCACGTTTCAAGTTGATATTTACTTTAACACTTTAGAAACATGTGGTGTAATAAGTAGATCTTAAAGTATTCAATCTAATTTTCAGCTAAAAAACGAAACTTATTAACAAATTATTTCAGCCAAAATATTTAGAATTAAATAGTTCAAGAATTTATCGCATGCAGGTAATATACTTACCGTCAGTTATTGACTCAGATGGTAATGAATAACTAATGATAAAACAGACAATCTGGAAAATTCAAATCTTTAGTCTACAGATTAAAAAATAAGTATAAATGTTCATTCTCCTCACTTTTAATTATTTATTGATAACACCATCAATTAATAATAATGATAATAATAATAATAAAGACTTATGCTACTTACTTATGCTTATTACTTTGCTCGCTGGGTGGTCTTCGAGGTGATGTCGGAACCCTCGGGGATCATCCAGCGATCTCATTCATGAGAAAAAAAGATAATACTTATAATGAATTTAGTTAATGAATTATGTTTACTCCTTATTTTTGTTTATTATCAATTTGTGATTGATTTAGTTATTTATATTTATGATGAGAGTGCACCGAGTATTCTTAAATCTTGTATCTTGTATCTCGCACTACAGAGTCAATAATAAATATTATTGTTTAATCTAGTGCACAGCGAGTAGTGAGTCCTCGAATAGAAACGTAACGTCACTTTATTATGAAATGAATTTTACTTAATTAAATTAATAGATTGATTGTCAATTGATTATTAATTTAATCCGCGCGGGGAAATGAGTGGGTGCATTGAACTGCGCATTTAAGCGCGTAAAATATTTTCTTCTGTTAACAGAAGGTAAAAAGTATGAGGTGACATCTCATCTATTGCGAAAAAATAACTAAAAAAATAATAATGATAATAGAGAGAACAAAAAATTGTAACGCGGTCTCTCCGCCATGGCCGGCGTTCCCTGAGATGTCGAAAAATCGTTTTGCTCTCAAATTTCCCTTGCAAAAAAAAACCACGAAATTTGAAATCACAAATTATCATGGGGTGTTTGAACTCTATTCAAATTCAACGGTTTCACCCTCTTGTTAGTTTTTGTTCACCACTCCATTCCATTTCGTTCTCTTCCTGTTTCTTGACGTCCCTGACGTGCATTTTCACTCTCGCCCGATTTCATTTCGCTCCATTTGGACGCAAGTATTTAAAAAAAAATCCAGCAAAAAAAAATATAAAACGAATGAGAAAAAAAAAGTGCAGCAGTGGTAGGACCTCGTTAAATTACAACAGTTATACCCCCGGGGGCTTCCGGGGGGTGGGATTTGGCACTTGGCGAGGGTGAATCCAACTTCATATGCATGTGTAACATTCAGACGTCAATCAGGGATCACCGATACACTCGACATGATTTTTCCCTCGGTATTAAGGGGTCGATTTTTTTTCCTTCACTTTTCACCTCAAAAAATTGTCGCCGATCGGAGGTGAGAAAAAAAAAACTTTACCAAGTGTGTTTGCGTTTTTTGTCACTCGATTCTTGACTTCATACACCTCGAGAATTTTTTTTTCCACTAACCGTCATGCATTGTTAACGTCACTTTTTTCCACTCTTACATTTTACTCGCTTTGAAGGATTTTTTTTTCGCCACTGAATTTTTCGGCGCTCGTCGAGAGCCGCAGCCGAGTTATTATCAGACGAATTTTATATACTGCGGAATTTAGTAGTCTCAAATGTCAATGTGAATTTTTCTCTCTCCACTGAGAGCTCACATTTTTTTTATTAGTTTTATTTTCTCTGCTGCATCAAAATCAATTCCATCTGACAAGAAGACTTGTTTGAAAACTTATTTGCTATGCTTTAATTCAAAAAAAAATCAAATAAAAACAATAACTTCTTGTCGGGAAGTTAAAAATAAATCAATCAATAATAATTGATAAATTATTATTATTCATCGATTATTAATATGTATTTATATTTACAAGCCATTAATTTGGAATTTTTTAAATTAAAGAATAATATCAAAGCTGACGAATGAGACAAAATGATCATGATTGGTGAAAATACTTTTGTACATAGGAATTGACGAAAAAAATCTGTACAACTTCCGGAAAATAATAGCGATACTCTTAAACAACAGCAAGACCTAATGGAGCAAATATGGATAACATCAAGTGGGCACTCTGTGGCGCGCAGAAGCGGAGTTTATACGTATACGCATCGTCGCACGCCCGAGGGCTCTGTGGATGAGTGAAGGGAGAAAAGGGGAATAGAGCTCACTTTTATAACTCCATCGACGATTTACTGCCCTCGGCGGGTTACCCACCTCACTCTGGGCCCGCGACTACCGGATGAAAAAAAAAACCGCACTTATTTTGTTGCGCTTGATTTATCGACACTGTTTCTACATGCGCCACCGCCCAACAATGGAAATTCCCTTTAAAAAAGTCCCCAGAATCATTAACTCCACATGACAATTCCAATTCTCCAAATTTCCATTGGCAGTCGTGACAATTATCGATTCACGTCAAAATACAAATCAATTTGTTCTAAAAAAAATTGGCCTTGGCGAAAAAAAATTGAGATACAGTAGTAATATCGATCGTTGCATCAGCCAAGGCAAATAAATCCTCTGACGTATTGTAATCATTTGTAATAATTTCAGTTCTGTATTTTGTGAAAATGACTTTCAATGATTTTTTTGCCATTACCTCTCATAATTATTTATGAACGTACGCGGCTGCTTGTGGCATGTAATCTGGCTCTTTATGCTAATCGTCAACCCTTCCCCAGCTGTCGCTCGGGCCACTATTGTCGCGTGTCGCTAATTTTTTTACAACTCTTCCATCACTCTCGGGCCCTGAAAAAAAGTCACAAAAAAATGAGAAGACGAAAAAAATAACATATATCTTCTTGCCCAAGTTTTTTTTCTCTCGACCTTTCATTCGCCACGTTCTTCGTTTCACGGTCTTGTTTTTGGGCCGGGACAAAACACACGCGTCACGTATCCCGAGAATACGTGGGATAAAAAGGGGTGTAAGGGGTGTAATGGCTGAAACCTAAAAGCTCTCTGGCTCCAACCCACATTTTTGTTCGGTTTTTTGTACGCGGTAGACGCGTGCCATGTACAAAGATATTGCTATTCAGTTCGATAATTAATATTTAGTTGTCATACCACGAGATCTCCTAAGGTATCGAATATTTGCCGATTGTTTTGTTGAATTTTGTCCTCTTATCCCGAGGCAAATGTTGATTATTGTTGGTACGCGTGTCCGCTAATTTTGGGCTTCGTGGCTTTTTTTCACTCCACAAAATAACTTTTGACTGGTATTTTGTTAAATGAATAATTGTAAAAAGCACAGGTAAATTATCAAAAGCGACAAGGAAGCAATTTTTGGTTTATTTAAAAAAAGTTTAAATTGTGATAATTCAAGAGTTTTCGAACATTAAGTTTACACTTGTCGTACATCTCGTCATTTGTCAATAAGTTAACGAATTAATTAATACTGTGCGTGAATCACTAGCTACTTCGAACGGTTGAGAACCGCAACTGCTTCATATATTCCGAAGGGGTTGCGTGGATTCTCCCTCGCGAAAAAGGGTTGTCTTTACCCTTTCGCCATGACCCTCTGAGACATGCGCGTGGGTGATGTGTAAACGGGGATAATTAGCTTCCCCCGGAGCAAGATGGACGTTAACCCTTTCAGCAATGGCGAACAGGTCATTCCAAGTTGCAACAGCAAAAAACTAATTTTTCAGGCACTGCCTCTTGTGCCCAAACTTGAAAATTATCGAGGGGAAAATTATGCTTAGCAAAGTACTCCAAGGACTTTCCCGTGATTCTACCTCAATAGTTCCCACGTAACATTATAGAGAAAAAATAAAAAAACGTAAAATATTCATAAAAGTAGAGGGGGACATACTTTTACCTACATCCAAGTATATTTCTCAGCATCGAAGGCAAAGTATCCCACCGTAGTTAGCGAGGCGTGTCTCCAGTTTCTTTGAATTAAACATTGTGCCCGCTTCAATCAGCCCCAGGAGCCAACGAGAAGACTCTCCCTCCCCCGCCCCCCGGTCTCACTCAGCATCACCCCCCGTAGGTCCACCAAACTTCTTTTTACATTTCTCCTTATTTTTCACTCATACCAACTGGCTCGAAGAGAGTTTTCCTGCAACGATGCCACCCTCTTTTCACCAAAGAGAGTGAGTTTTCCAGAGAGTCTTCGGGGGGTGGGGAGTGAACTCACCCCGTCGCAGCCACCCACCCCTTTTTTTGCAGCCGCCCTCGAATGGGCGACGTCCCGAGATCTATTTCTTTATAAATTCGTAATCAGACGCCGCGACGTACTTTCCACCAACTTACCCCCCCCCCCCCCCTCCCATCTCTTCGTCTTCTTCTTCTTCTTCTTTCGCATTCTTCCATTTTGTCCCTCTTTTTACTTCCTCAGCTCACTCCACCACCTCGGGAACTCGATCGGAAACACCAATTTTTCTCATCGTGACGATTTTTTAGTCTACTCTCACCGGTCAGGTTTTGAGGATCCGAGACATTTCCGAACAAGTTTCGAAGAACGCCAGCACTTGGAGAGGAATTAAAAGCATTTCAAAGGATTTGGAGTTTTAAAAAAAAATATATATTTTCCTTATTATTGGTTTACGAGTAAATTAACCCGGAAAATCAACTATTGAAATAAATGAATTTCCAAACTTCAAATAGGTAATTTTTCTAGTTACGAAAATATTTGCACCCACCAAACCATTTTCCCTCGGCTAGCTCACTCAGCTCACTCCAACCACCTCCGGCAAAACGAACGTTATCTTATTTTTAGTGTAATATCAGTATCCCAGGTGTTTTTTTTTTTTTCACAATGTTTACACTCTCCCCCTGTGGCACTTTGCTTTTACCGAAATTTCTCTCGTGATATGAGAAGGGAACTCAGGAGTTTCAAAGTTTTTTCAAGTGAGACGGGAGGGCGAGTGCTTTCAGGAAATTACGAATTTGTTGTGAAGATTTTTTCGTTTTTTTCCGCTCTCATTTCTAGGGTATAACACGTGTCAACCTGCGGGTATCATTCTGCATGATCGTTTGGAGTGGTCGAAGTAAATTAGTCACGCGGGATGAGTTTGTGGGGGGTGTGCCGCCCTCTGCGGCCCCCCTTCTCCTCAAATCGATCTCGAAGCGGGAGGAGTGGGTTACACTTCTCTTCTCCTTTATTTTAGATTTTTTTCTCTGGCGAACCCTCTGCAAGAAGAAAACAACGTTAAAGGGTGTCGTGTACAGAAAAATCGGATTAACGCCGTCCGCCTTTGTACTTCCATCAATATCCAACCCCTCGGGTTATTTTTCCACTAGCGGCGGGAAAACTGTTGGATATTTTAAATAATTGTCCAGTGAAGTGAAAGGAGGAAATTGCCGGCATTTGAGTATTCACATATTCCGAGGGAATTGGGAAATCATGAATTTTAGGAGAAGTCGAATGGATTTATTAATTCAATCTCGGAACATCGGGGACTTTAGAAGGGACATATGAGTTTTATGGGTATTTTATTATTTATATGAAATTGTGGAGATCTGGATGAATATTTGAGGTAAACGCTGATATCTCAGCTCAATACTTGAATAGTTAATGCGAGCGAATAGAAATTCAGTTCCACTTTCAGAGTTTCGTTATGAAAGAGAGTAGAAATTTCGGATTTGTCAGATCGGGCGGATTAATTATTCGACGAGTCCCTATCTACTTACAACGCTTACTCAAGGCATATCGGAATGCTTTTTAGTACGAGGCGAGAGGATCGTAATCGTGATTTTCGAAGCTCGGATTTTTGACCGGAAGACAGAATTACATTAATGTAATTCAAAAGTTGACAATTGTAGATTTAAACATTTTCAGTCTTGAAATTTTTCTCAACATCTCAACTCAATGGTGGGGAGACAATAAAAAATGTCCCTCGTTGATGGAAATTCAAAAAATACAGACATCTTTTGGAAAAAAAAATATTCACTCGCGATTTCTTATTTCCGGCTCTCCACTGGCTTCAAGTCTTCCTTTTCACCCTTCTCGGCCACCCCAGAAGGAAAGATTTGATCATACACGAAGGAGGGTAGAAAAAAAAGCGACCACAGGGATAGATAGATCTGCCGAGTTATCCAGTGCAAGTGAGATAAAAAAAAGGCCGTGAGGGGGATGAAAGTAACCCCTGGGCAAAGCCACCCCCCAGCGATGGAAAAAAAACTTTTACCCCACTCGCGTAACGATTTTTTTTCGGCGCTTCTACAATCCCCTCGCTCCTCCCTCGCTGTCCCCTGAATTTCTTCAACCCCATCTCTTGGCACACACTAATTACGTTTTTAAGCGAAATTACTTGGGCGACCAGCCGGGGCCCGCTCGGCGCCCCCCCACCGAGGGGAGGAGAGACTAGATGAAATACCGGGCTTGGAGTCTTATTTCATTCCTTCTTTTTTTTCCATGGGTAAGTCCAGGGCTTCCTCATCCCCAAAAATACTCACCCCTTAATACTCTTTTTTTTTTAATGCTTCGTTTTCGTTTCTCATCGGGCGCCTTCCTCTATCCTGTGGGGTTACAGCTCCTGATTACAAAAAAATGTTAAATGGCATTGTCGCCCTCGTTATTCATCCCAACTTTAGTCTCATAAATGGGAATACTTTTCGCGGCGAGCAATTGGCTCTGGGGTGGATTCGCTCTGCCCAGCTTGCTCAGCGGACAACTTTTCTGTAATTTATTACGATCTTCAGATGTTGTAAGATGACTTCCTCGCGGAGGATTGCTGATTTTTTAATGCACATAAAATATTTCATCAAAATTACTCAGCCCTACGGGGCATCATGGCTAGCCATATGAGTCCCACTGGCGAGGAGATTTAACAACATGCTCTTTAGTTTTTCAGCAAATTTTCGTTCCCTCAAAATTCTTGACCAACCAAGACTTCTTATGTTCTGGGGCATAATGAGTCTTGAAATTCCTATAGAAATTCGCAGAAAACGATTCGCGTCAGCAGATAACGTGAATTATAACGTGTGAGTAATTATTTCGGTAAAAAAACCGCGACAATTTTCCATAACAAAAACAAGATCAGCAAAAAAAATGTAATTGAATTTTTGATGTGTCTACGACTCAAAATGCATACAGAATTCTTCTCCAGAAATCGACTTGTGGTCGACTTGTTATTTTCATTGTCCCTCGGCGTTGGAAAAATTCAAAAAAATTCAGACGTAAGCTCATTTCAGGCGACGTCGGGAGAATAATAAAAAAAATCGGAGCCGCCCTCTGCAGGAGCATCGGACCCACGGCGTTCGGAAATTTCCTCAGTCCCGTCAACCCTTCCTAATTCGTTGGCAGTTTCTGTTCGAAGAGTTGTGCGCATCTCATGAATAATTTCGAACCCCTTGGCCCTCTCCTCTGTTGGGTCGATCATAAAAAAGGGCACGTATACAACCACGCACACACACACACATACACACAGAGATGTGGGGTATCCATACGTCACGGAAAGACACAGGGGTAGACGAAAAATATAAAGTTGGAAGGGGTGCAACCGGACCGCGGCGCTGCAAATCCCTGTAGATAAAAAGTGTACGCCACCCCAGAAGAACTACCCCGAGAGGACCCCACACATATACATACGGATAGAACTCTGTGACTCACCCACCATCACCCAGCCCATTTTTTTCAACCAATTTCTTTTTTTTTCTCTCTCTCTTTTTATACGCACTCGCCTGCATGGGGTGCCGAATTCTTTGCTCGTGTCTTATCGGGGGTTGAAAAAAGGGTTCCAACGCCCCTCTAACTCCAGTTCTATTTTAACTACGTTATTTTATTTTCCAAGGAAAAATTCTGGCCATTTTTTAAAAATTTCTTTGCGGTCGGAAAATGTTGAAACGCATTGTTAGCATAGAATAGAGTAGAATTTATTTTCTTGAGGCTACAACCCAAATCTGTTTAAAATCTTTTATATTTTTCTTTAAATTTCCTCGGAGTGAGCGCAACTAAAATATATATTATATGATATATCATCTCGAAAAAAATAACCAATAGATTGAAAAATTTTCGCCGTCCATGCTTTACATTAATAAATTTTCCCCCTAGCTAAAAAAAATGCCGACACTTGCTCAAAATATGCGTTTTCATTTGTTCAGAATATTTTCCGGAGTGGGTGAAATGAGTGGAAAAGCAGAATTTATATTCAATCATATAATGCTGTATGTCCCTCACGCAAGAGTCTCACAATGGAGGTAAAAATTCCCCCCTCGGAAATGTCACCCGCCAGAGAAGAGGACACGTCTCGATGCTGGGGTGGGTTGAATTTAACAATACAGAGGAGTGGACATTCTCCCAAACATTTACATGTTATATATTTTCCGGACAGCTTTAATTTATTTCCATCGATCTCGCGTCCGTATTTTTATATTCTTTGATATGTTTAGGGGGAGAGAAGTTTGGTTCGAGTGATGTTTGGGAGCAATGGGCGAGACGCGGGAGCGAGAGAGAGAGAGAGAGAGAAGAAAAAGTAAAAGTGCGGATGAATGGGAAAAATGAGGTCAGGGCATGTAGAAAACGTGGAGAGATAGAGACGGAGAAAAGAACTAAACCGAGAGGCCACAGCACTCGAGTTATTTCAAGTACATCCGAGAGACCCCTCGTGACTCCTTTTTCTTCTTTTCTCTTATTTTTTCATTGACTTTGATAGAATTCACTAATGAAAGCCGGTAACGGCCACTTCTAACTTTATAATTTCTCCCAGAGTCCTCTCACTTTCCACCCCCGCTGTCTCTTTCTTCGGCTGTTGTATTTTTGCAGATATAACTTTTAAATTTGAGTTATAGTTTGACAACATTTTTATTTATCTCCCGAGCAAGGAAAGGGTCGGAGAATATGATATGTGGACTGAGGGGGTATAGATTTTTTTTCAGCCCTCGTCGAGCGCCTGATTAATGTATGACGTATGCAAGAATTTTTTTTTCTTCCGGAGCTACAACACCAGTTCGTCTTTAAGGATGAGAGATCGTCCCAAATTTACTCCTGAAAATAAAAAAAAAAAGTCTATTTTAGTTGACACATTTCCTTTGAGTCATTTAACATTGTAAAAAAATCATTTTTATTTTTCCCACTTTGAATTCATTTTTTACATTGAAGAAGGGAATTCATATCTTTCTCCGTCACAACAATATCCAACAGTTTTAACCCAAGAAAATCATCCTTATCGAATTACACACTCTAATAAAATCCCTCCACCCCCGAATGTTGAAATTGGCTTTCTGATAGCACAAACATTTACATTTTTAACGCACAATTTTAAAACTCACCCGCTCTCGCATTGTTTATCCGGCAAATTAATTTGCCCTCGTCTCCTCCCATCGTCCGATTATTTTCATCTCCCTCGCATCTCAGCTGAGCTGCGCGCGTTGCAGTTGACTCTTACACGCAATACACATACACTTGTAATCCCGACACGTTCAAGAGAAAAGGAAAAGTTCTGGCGTATCTTCAGACGCCGGTGAAATAAAAAGGGGGAGAGAAAGTGAAGGGTGGTTACTACGACGCAAAAGCCCCGGCCTTTTCGCCCACTTTCCCTTTTTTTCCACCCTCTTCAACTCTTCGATTGCTGCTGGGCGCACGCTTATTTCCACTCCCTGGACCCTTTTTCCTCGTGGAAGAAAAGTATCTTGCGTAATTAAGCAAGGCGCGGCCGAAATGCGCCCAATGCTGTCGCCCATATTGGCCTCGCCTGCGTCGCTTCCAGGGCGTCACGAGGGGGAGCTCCCGACAAATCAGTGAGGTTAGGGTTTACTTTAATTTTTCTTTCCTCTTCCCCCAACACGCTTCTGTCCTGAATTTTTCAAGGGATAATGAGATATCCCCCAAGTATTGATCATGTTTATTACTTTCTACAACATTTGCACTGTAACGACACGGAGATATTTTTTTGAGGAAATATTAGCGATCCGGTGGCGCTTGGGCCGTTCACTGAAATTCTACTGCTTCAAACAAAATTATGTACACCGCTAGATAATTTTTAGTAAGCAGTAAATATAGGGATTCTTATGGAGAAAGGAATATCCAGTTGCTCTATTCAATACATTTTTTACTTAAAAAACAACAACTCACTGTGTTCTCTCTATTTTTAGACTAAAAGATGCCCATCCGAGAATCGCGAAAGACGATTATCAACCGGAAAAATTGTGGAATTTGATGGATTTATTAACTCAATATCACAATTCTCGAATAAGTAATTGAAACGCGAATGGTTTTGTCTCCTCCATGAAATTAATCAGTTTCTTGAGACACTGGATGATCGCTTTGTCGTCGGGAAAATTGAATTACCAAGTGCTCACCGAAGAATAAATGATCCGCGAGAATATAAACCAACGAGATGACTGTCTTACAGTCCAATTACAATTATCGAATATCCAAGAATAGAATAGAATAGAATAGAATAGTTCATCTACGGATTTCTCGAGTCCCGTTGGAACCCATTTCAGAGGCGAATGTCAATTTATCGAATCGATTCATTCTGATTGAGGAATATTTTCTAATGGGGGACAAACGGTGAAAAATGTCGGGTAAAAATCGTCGGCAAGTCCCCTTCCGATCAATTAACGGTCCATCAAACGTTATAAATAATTGAAAAAGATTTGACATGAGATGTGGGTCAACCGAATTCTAGATTATACTATCGATATTTTCATTATGATTATCACGTGTAGCTTTTTTTCAATATCATGACTATCCTGGATGGGTTATGTGGGCGCTACATCCTTTACCCTCCGCATACGGAACACATTGCAGTGTATGTGAGTCTCTCTGCGTCGTCCATTGTGACCGCTCTGACAATGGCGAGCTCGGGATAATAGATATTTTATCGCTTCACGGCCTGACTATATTCACCGCTACATCATTTACATAATAGTGCACAGGACATACATACGTATACTATGTATCCTCCAGACTATCTACCATCCTCTCTTGATCCATACGCCAACCACCAGCGTGTATCAACCGCGGATTCGCATTTATGATTCATGCAATGCTATACACTAAACTTGACTCAATGCCAGCCACATCCTATATTATATTATATTATGTATATATTTAACACTAAAAATATCGTTGTAATAGAAATTTTAAACAAAAATTACAAATAGAACTTATGAGCAAAAATAAATTAATAATTTTACCATTATATTTCAATTATCCGAAGCCACAAATTTGTAATCCAATTTTTTGTGGAAAATTTGGGTTAATAAGGCCTTTAACGAAATTATAAATTTTGATGATTGTCAGTATGCAAGATTATAAAGATTTTAAACGAAAACAATACATTAGAAACCCCTCTTGAGGGGTCAGTAACTGGGACACATACCTCACTGGTTGACCGTCAAATTGAAATTCCATTACTTTGTCAAAGCAATTGCGGCAGATTAAAGATTGAGGGGAACAAGTGGAGGGGGATGAGGTGAAAAAAATTCAAAGTTCTTTACTAACGTTTAACCTTGAACTTGAGTGATCAAACGCATTGAAACCCCCAACAGTTCCATTCACCATGAATGGCAATCGATATCATTGATTTTTTCCCTTTTCATACCTAGCCGCTAACCTGCCCATGTCCCGTCCTACAAAATCTTGCATATGGAATTGTTTATTGACAAATTTTGAGGTAAATAATTGCGAAATTATATTTTTACAATATATATTTATCTATTAGTAGAAATAATAATAAAAACGGTCAAACTACTACTGCTATCTGCTAATAATATTTTTTAAAGTATTAACTGTATGAATTATTAAACATTTCGATTACGACAATCTCCAGACAAAAATATATATTTATCAAATGAATTCTCGCTATTAGGTGGTTTATTAGGATATTAGGTCCCTTTTCAACTTTTTCCCTGCTCTTTCCTCTGTCTCTATTCGTTCTTTTCGGCTGTTTGCAGGACAAGGGGTTATATAGGAAAATTATAGTGCGATCGAGGTAATAACGGGATGCGGATGCACCGGAAGTCATGGGGACTGCGTGTTTTATGGGTCTTTGATCGTTGCGTTTTAGCGAAGGGTTGGACCACTAAATTATCCATTTTCAAAGCTATCATTATCTTTTTATTAATTCATTAGATTCATCATTCTTTCTCAACACTAGAAGAGAATTTTTTTTTGTTTATTCAATGTCTGCCTCCATTGGGAATTAATTGCGCAATTACGCAATTGTTCCAAACTGCGTAGTTTTTCCTAGCTAAATTCGACGTTAATTACCAAACAAACAAAAAAAGTTTTGTGTCCGCGTACAATGAAAAAATTATTATAGTTTATCGTATTGAGTAGAAAAAGCTCGACTCAAAAACCGAGGGAGATTTTATTCATGACACTTTACATCGTTCATCGAAATTCACTGAAGGCAAAGTTGAAACGAGAAAAAAGATGACATACGCAAATGTTGAAGCTTGGTTTTTCATACATGACAATCCTCCCCCGAGGGATAGAAAGGACTCTAAAGGAATCCGTCCACGGTTTTCTTATGTATTTTCATTTATTTTTACATGTTTCTTCTTTGAGGGCGTCTTTACGTGACACGTTTACTCTTGAGCCCTTCATTCCCTCGTATCGGGCGTCGGATCGCCTCGCTTGATGGCCCGTTCACATCAGATCAACGCTATATTTTCTTTTATGCTTTCAACAATTTGACGTTGGATACCATCAGGCCAGACCGGAATGTTACGTTCATCGTGATAAACTCCTTCGCTTCAACGTTAAGATTTATAATTTGTTGATTAACATTAAGTTTTTCTTCATTTTAATTAGATAATGGGAAAATTTAAAACATATGTTTGGCAAATGAAATTAACATTTTCGTCGCTTTCCACAATTTTCTTAAACAATTGTATGAGTTTGAAAAATGGATTACTGTATTATTCATGAAAAATTTTCCATTCAATAGAGACCTGAAAATTTAATTTCCACTGCACTTACCCAGTCCGAGACGTCCAACAGATAGAATAAAAATCCACACGGAAATAGAAAGCGAATGAAATTCATGTCTACACGGCACCTTCAGGAGAAGCGGGGCGAGAGAAGGAGTCTACACTCCTTTTCCTCTTTTTCCATTTTTTTTTTGTTGAATGAGGGTTTGGAGATGTGGCGATATATACATATATCGATCATGGCTCCGTTGTGTTCCCATAAATGTAATCCATGAAAGAGGAAAGAGAGACAGGGACAGAGAGAGAAAGAGGAATGAATAGGCAAGTGAATGCGAATAGTCACTGAGGAGCAGGAAATAGATCAAGAGCAAGAGCCCATGGGCCATCTCATGAATTTACTGCATATTGGTTCGTTTGGGATTTCCCGGCCGCGATATATTATATAACTCGTCTGTACTTTCGATTCCTATCAATCGAGGAACAGATAATATTCAATGTCGAGAGAAAGTGACATAAATACGTAATCGTAGATTGATTGAAAAAATGATGACTGGAAAGTCGTCGGGAGGCTTCGGGATGGTCTGGTATCTGTCGGCTTTAGTAATTGTACGTTACCATGGAAATGCCTGTTTGTTTGGGGTTCCTTTGGTCACGGGAGTGGGTGGGGGTGGCCTACGGGCAGTCGAACGGTATCGGAAGGGTTGCAGAGGGTCTCAGTCCGGAAGTCAAGGATGAGGGTATTTTTATTCTCTAAAAATTGCAGTTTATTCCCGCACATGAGAAAATCTAAATCAAAACCATGAGACTTGATTTTCTAATTGACTTCCCTTTTCCCATCTCTCCCCTATAATGTTCTTTTCCCAAAAAACAAATGGTTTTCTTTACTTTTTCCGTTAAACCTAAAAAAAAATCGCCTTAAAAAATCGATTTCTTTTTCAGAAAATATTTCCTTTAACAATAATCCCAGTATAAACCTGACGTAAATTTTCATTGACTCCTTATATCTAGTAGCTTAGTAAATTCATAAATAAATTATAAATGATAAAACGATAAAGAAAATAAAAACCCTTACCCTCAGACCAACGAAAAATTGAAAAAGCTGAATTTGCCACAATTCCCTATTATACATTTAAATATGAATTAGGCAAATAAATAAAAATAAAAGACTCGTAGGGGTTCGAGTGGGAAAAAAGAGTTGGCGGATGGAAAGCATCCAGGCCGTTGTAGCTCTGGGTACATCCCCACCCCAGTTGGATGGCATCCACCCTAGAAAAAAAGAGTTAATATTGATCCGTTTTTTTATTTGAGTCACCCCCAGGTTTTTCACCCTCGCTATTTTTTTTTTCTCTTCTCGTTTCGGCCCGTGGCTCACCGTTGCCTACCCACTTTGCTACCCTGCGAGTGCAACGAGGACAGAATTAGTGTTTCTATAGCAACTACCCCGCCTGTTCCTCTTTCTTTTTTTTTTACTCTCGTCCTCGAACGTCTCGGATCCACGGGTCCGAGTTCACGAAAGATAGGAAAAGAATAAAGAAAATGAGAAGCAGGAAAGGGGAAGGAAAAATGAGAAATTCAAGTTGAATTGTGTGTACCGTCGCGGGAAAGGGGATTTTGCATTTATAAGTATGTGGAGTAGTATGGAAAACGGTGGGAGCTCGGCAGAGTAGACGAGTGTGAGGAAATAAAGAGGATCCTTATTTCTCGTTAACGAGACAGGCGTCTTCGCTCGATGGACCATTACTGTTCGATTCTTCTCGTCTGTCCAAGAATTTTAATATTGCCCGGGGGCGACAACCATTCACCAATCCCCCTACCCTGCAATCCACAATTTTCCTTTAATATTTCTCTTTCTCGTCATCGTGTCGACATGGTAATGAGGAAAATTTCAAAAAAAAAACGTCAATGTTGCAGAATTTGAAGGGTGTACAGGTTGACCCAGCAGTTTTCAAGCTGCCGCGCGACGGTGGGATATTTCATTACATGTCAGTTAATTCGGCAAAATTGATCTTGAGTTACACTCAGAAGGTAATGTAATTCTGCCAATCACATTTATAATGGACAACCAATGGTTTTAAATCCTTGGCAGGAGAGCATTTGTTTGGGAGAGGTGAATTTTTTTTTTTTACGGAGAGATCGGGAAAATTTCAACAATTAATTTATTACAGGTAAAATAATAAAATTGATGATAAAAATGTTTGATTGCAAGTGGTGGTTTGCACCAGAGCAGTTCTCAAATTAATTGAATTTTGATTTAAACTGGGCTGGAATATAGGGACCGAGTGGCCAATGGCCATCGCCGGAGTAATATTTCGAACACATCGAAAACCCTGATTTCTCTGGAACCTCCCCCGTCATCAATAATTCCTGAAAGTATCAGAGAATCCCAATTTCTCTATGGGAGATTGCTTCTACAAAAATCTCAATCACCGATGCATCAAAGAAAGTGTCCCTACTTCAAACAGACTCGGAAAATCCTCGTTCCCCAACTTGTCAATAATAAACTCGTCATCAGATGTCAATCTATTTTTCCACTTTTTCCTCTCGACATTCCCTCATCTTAAAAAAGTAAATCCATTCATTTCGATTATTTTTCTCCGAAGAAAATAATTTTCCTTCTGTCGTCACTGAGAAATTTTTTCTGTCCTCAAATATAGAAATATCATTTTCCGCTTTGGGTTACTGTTAGAACTTCTGAGGAATAGACAATAATTTCATGTAAATATTTCATTTTGAGATTTTTAATTCAATTCAAAGTGAACTCGTTCATGAACTGGAATTCACAAAATTTTAATTATCACTATTATTGGTAACTAAAAAAATATAACTCCCTTGAAAATCCAGGCAAAAACGGATCAGCGGATTTCTCCATGAGAAATGCAAACGTTTTTCGATTATTGCTAAAATCTTCAAACATTGAAAGAGCCCAGACTGTGTCAGACTGTACCACAGTCTAGAGTAAATAGAGTACAATCAATAATAGAAAAAAAAATTAATGTTCTCAAAACAGGTGCTTGGAAAAATAATCTGAAAGTATACCAATGAAATTACTTAAATCATGACTCCGGGTATCTTCCTCAAAATACTTACCTCACCATTCACGTGTTAATCCGATTAGTAACCAGGTGTGTATATAACTGCGTGTACCTAAAAAAAAAAGTAAGTGTAAATGAGAGATAAAAATGTGGCATTTTTTGCTCCGTTGAAAATATTTCCGCTCCATTCTCACTTGTTTTTCACCTGCCATCGACAGTTTTTTCCGTCATTCTGGGACTTGGACAGAGTCAACTGACGCCTGTGTATATTATCTGGCATCATCTCTGTCTTCACCCAATGTCGAGCGAGGAGTTTCTCGTTTCTAAGTGCGACTCCACCTGCTGAATTGAAAAGGTGCCACACACGCTTGTTAGAAAGGTGAAAATTGAGTCGTTAGGAGTTACATTGATTTACACACTTCCTGAGCTGTGATAATTAATGATTATTTTTCCTTTCGATAGATTAAACGTGACTAATTACTAAATTCATATGGAGAATTTCACATTAAATAACAAGTGGCTCAAATGCCTGCTAAACTCCATCCTATGAAAATTAATGTCAATTTTTTTACTGCACTTGAGGATCTCAAAAAATTATTGCTCAAAGTGTCTCAGATTTTTTCGACCGACTAGTTCAAGCGTAAATTATTTTTTCGTTTTTTACAAATAACTCTGCCAATTTTATATTAACATTTTTCTTTATTTCTTAAAATTGTTCAATCTTTAGATTGTCTCAATAACGTATTTTCAAATAAAAAAAATTGGAGAGCCTGAATTTTTTGGAAGAAGAAATTTAAACTCCCCATTGTAGAAAAAAAATCATTCGACGTGAAATACCTCACATTATATTTTGATTTTCTTACTTCTTTCATTTCTTTAAGCACTAAAATTCATAGAAAATGAAAATAGCCCAGTCCAGACATTTTTTGGGGAATCGTGGGACGAAAAAATATAGTTTTAGATTGTAACGATACAGTTTTGTGGATTGAAGTCATCTTCCTATTTCGGTATTTGCCTGAGGACATCACGAAACATCATAAACGTTGAGTTGGAAAAAAAACTATTCTTACCCTCGATATGCCACCTGTCGTGATGCCAAGATCAGGAGGACTCGTGTCCTCGGCGATTTTAAAGTGACTCGGTTAAGGGACGCCCTCGACTCCAAAGGATTCGCCATATGGTGATCCTAGGGATGGGAATGGAGCATCCTTCGGGGAAAAAGAAGCCCATTTATTTGGCGCGTGCTGTATAATTAAGGAGTCCAGAGATCGAGTCTGGCCTCATTTCACTCTTTTTACCTCCCTCTGACCTTCAGTTTTGGAAACAATGGATTTTTGAGGATGTGAAAAATCGATTGGTGTCCATGAAAAATATGTAATTAGAAAATTTCGCCATTTTTCAGTGGTACAGGGGAACAAAGGCCGGAGATTGGGTGAGTCCTTACAAAATGTTCATTTTGATTATTTTATTTTCATGTTTTTTCATCGTCGTAAATAATTGTCCTTTACTTCACCAAGTTTAAAAAAAATTCTATAAAAATTGTTCTGGTCTTGCGATGAATTTGTCATAATTAATCTCTCCCTCCAATTTGAAAAATAAAACCCGAAAAATGAAGAACCAAAAACTCAATATTAGAAACGGATTGAAAATCAATCGCCTAAGGACAAATAGAACCCATTGAGCACGCGTCGAGAGCTTTTTCCTATTGTTCCGCAGTACACCCTCAAACGCGGTCCCCTCACTGATGAAAAAAATAAATAAAATCTCCCGCAGATTTCATGTAATAATTTTCGGGTTTCACCCACAAAGCCATATCGCGTTTCCTCCGAAGTTGACAGGAGAGCCTGGCCATTGTCGTTTGGGCTATTTTTTTGGAAAAAGAGGTTAAAGCCAACGGTGTAACCCCCTACCCTGTTTTTTCTCCCTTTTTCTACAATTTTCAGGACACGCGCACCGTTTTTGTAAAGAATAGAGTTTTTTCCATCCTTTCCTCTCTTTTCTGAGCCTCTTCGAATCAGAAGAAATGGGTGGGAGCGCGTGGCAAGCACACGACATTAAAAATGGCATATTTTCATGAAATAGAATTTTTTAAAACAGTACTTTTTTCGCTATATAAACGCAATATTTTTAAAGCAATACTTTTCGCAAAAAGATCAACTCAAATGAATTAGCAGATAAAATACAAATTTATAAATTCATAAAATACATGAGCCTTCTGACAAAAAATCCTTTCCAGTCCCTATCACTAACAAGTGGATAATTAATTAATGAATGGCTTTATTTATTTTGAATATTAAAAAATTCCGAATGATCAGGACAAGAATGATTTGTTTGTCTGCAAAATTTCAAACTCTCTTTCCCAGGTACAAGCTTGCGAAAAATATTCAATTAATATTTCCATATTGCTCTGCAGCGAAATGTTACAATTGATTAAAAAATTGTTAATTAATGAATTTTCCCGAAAACGTATTGCTCGGGTTCACTTGCTGGAACCCCGGATCCCGACGATTGCTCTCAAGTGGCCGAAAATAATGACAGACCTCTTGGAATATGAACAATTTGCTCACCAGCGGAGAAAAATATCCGTCTGCATCTGCCACGTGCCCCCACATTACGGCATAATGTGTCACTGTGCCACCGGCCCCTTTTCTCCTCTGTCCTCGAATCATAAAGAAGAATAAAGATAGAGGTACAATATATACTAGGTGGAGTGAAAACGTAAATGCGTTTGCGCACACTCGTAACCACCCCCTTTGTGCACGTGGCACCCGCGTGGAATCCTAGATTTTGGAAACGTCGGATTGAATGGCGGCAGCTGAATGCAGGTCGCGGCGCGAGGGGAGACTGCGTTTTTCCAGTATTTCTTCCTAAATTTTTTACACTCCATTTTTGGATACTCTCACGCAATTGACGATCGACAGTGAGTCGTAAAAATATTTCCGGAGCTCGGAGAATTTCCGGGAACTTACAATCCTCGACGAACTGAAGATAGAAAAAAATCATCAATTTTGAAAGGATAACTATATATGGTTTACAAAGGCCAGTAGTAGAACGAAAATTTCCAAAATAAATAAACACATTCGAACTTATCTTGCTAATTAATTAGCAAAAAAACTGCAATAGTCCACTGGTTTTCATTTTTATTTCTTCTGTTATTAAGATGAAAAAACAATAAAAATCGTACTCACCTCGCCGGAATTGCTGGAAAAATTGATTAAAATGAAAGGTTCAATAAATAAATAAATAAAATAAAGAACACTCGAAAACGATTGAACAGTGAATCTTTAATAATAAAAATATGTTCGACGAGCGTCGAATCAAGAGACAATTGAATGCCCATCTATACACTGATTCATTTGATCAAATAATTTCAAAATCGAGATACGCTTTTACAATTGTTTTTGGAGCCGGATGGTTAATTTGTCTATTTAATTATGTAAAAATCGCTTCAGAGAGAAAAAGTACACGAGTATTCCTCCATCGACGGCCACTTCCGTTCCCAAAAAATTACTGATGAGGTGATTGATGTGGTCATTCGATCAATACATAAAAATGGTCTTAACGTACCAATAAATTCTCTCATTCACATTATTTCCATTATTTTTTTTTTACTTTTGCTCTCTTACTTATAGGAATACTATGTAAAATCAGTCTTGTGGTTGAGATATATTAGGTGTCTGGTGAGGTAGTGTCAGTTTCATAGTATACATTTGTTCTTTCATATTGTATTTCATTCATTTTTTTTCATAGTTCTATTTTACATTAATTCCTTCAATCCTAGATAACTTTTCGGGTGCCATTTAAATTGCTGCTCGCACGGTACATTAGGCAGGTACAAAAAACAATAAACAAAAATATATATTCTTCATGTGGTAATTAATGTAATGATTAGAACAGAGTAAACGAGTCGATTTCTGGACAATTATAATTTCACAAATAGTCAAACTACAACTGCACTCATAATTTCCTACTTCAAGAATAGAATTTTTATATACGAATTTATTCAATTGTTATCCAAGAATCAAAATGTTCGAGAGGAATAAAGAGAAAGGGATAATTTAACCTGAGAATATATTTTATCATTGCGATGGAAATGAGGAAAAATTCAATTCAATTCCATTAATAGTTAATCGAGCGGAAATCGGCCGGTTCATTCTATTCGTTCCTCGTGTGATTCCAGTTGATGTGTACTACGCGAGTACAATTTACAATGGCTTATCATTGATCCACAATAATTACTCAACTATTACATCTTATTTTTTTCTATTATTCGTAAGGTCGTCTGCATTTGTACCGCGTACTCGTCGAGAATCAAATTACTTGAACACATGCAATTTTTTTTCCTAATTCTCTGCTCTAATTTTAGCGGATTCTAGATAAATTTTCCAACAAGAGCATAAATTATTCGAAAAAACTAAATAATTGCTAATAAATCGTCATTTACGAAAATGATCCCAATTGATTGGATTGATTTTGTGGAAAAATTGCATTCGATCAAATATTCTGGTTCCCTTTGAACTTTGTACGATTATATTCGACTTGCTGTACAAAATTACACAATTAAATTAGTTACACTGATTATACCATTTGATATACACCGTTAATTTGAAATTTCGCTGAATATGATTAATCATTTTTCCACATATTTCTCGCAGCAGCTTAATAGTTTGGCAATTGTTCCTCCCCACTTCCATTGACATTCAAATAAATTAAGAAAAATTGATAATTTCCTACTCCACAACGTCTAAACTATTCAGTAATGATAATATACATATAATTTATACTTCATCTCATTATTTCGGATTCTCCAAGTGACAACAATAATAGTTTACGACATTGGGACAAGCGACGAAATTCCAAAACTTGATTAGATAAATCCATCACTCATGGATGGATCATTTAATTATCCATTACGAAGTCATTGAACACAAATTTCGTAGATAAATTTAACAGATTATTTAAAAAGGACTTGATAGGAACTATTTCGTTGGATTTTTCTTTCTAGAAAATAAAGTCTTCGGAAGGTTGTTGTGATAGTGTGGAATGAGCAGTAGCATAAATTCCAATGGTTTCGAGAATGCAAGATTTTTTTCAAAAGTCGACGAGTGAAATAAATTCCCCGGCGAAACTTAGCGACTCCTCAGCTACAGAAATTGAATAATTTCATTTCTGAATGATGAATTATACGAATTATAAGTGTATCAGACATTTGGACTCATCGTAAATTGAACCGGTTCTCCTCGGTGAGAAATAAAATAAAAAGATTCCGCCCCACCGGGACTGAAACGAAATTCGTTAGCAATTTCGTTGAATTCATGCCGAAAAGCCGCGCAAAAAATAACAGAAAGGCCGTCGGTTTTGCGAGACCTGAGGATAGAGTCCTTTCTCAATTAAAAGGACTCAACTCTGCTAGTCGCCTATTCGTTTCATTCACAATAGCCACCTCTCCCTTTTAACTTTTGACAAATGGGGGTTGGAGGTCGTGTCGTTGACCCGCATTGAAATTTTTCCCTGACAATTTGTGGCTTGAGGGAAACGTGCAAAAAATATTTAAGGACGAGCTCTGGCTTCAGGGTCGGGCCGCACACGCAGCAAGGAAATTTGAGCTTGTGAGTGTCACGTGAAGATAGCTAGCATTTAAATTCCTCTATTATCACTCAAAATTACTAATGGTCTTGAAAAAATTTCATAAAAGATCCATCAACAGAATTTCTCTCGCCCGTCAATGAAAGAAATCATCGATAGTCGGAGGTAAAATAAATATGCCGATTTACCCCAAGATCTCTGGAAAAAAAATTTTCAACTACCTCGACCCACTCGACTAATCTCCAAATACCAAAGGAATTTTCCACCCGTATTATTCCTCTATATTTATCCCCGTTGAGAAATTCCCGATAAATAACAATTTATAAGCACCATGAGCAGCATTTCCGACAGTCGAGAAATCTCGCTGGAAAAAAGAAAAAAAAACTAAATAAAATAAAATAAATAAATCTCGATGGAGTTCGATCGAGCGTAAGAGCTCAGGAGTAGCATCAAACAAGAAACATATCTTCGGCACACGCCATTGTCATCACTGAGAGTGCATCCACGTCAATGGACGAAATGAAACGTGTAGAGGGACGAGTATAGCTAGTGTGCCCCAAGGAAAAAAAAACAGAAAGGAGAAGTGAAAACGGAGAGAGACAGAAAAAAAGGGACTCGAAGCCTGCAGACACCGTTGACTACCTCCCGGGCGAAACTCGAGCGTTTAAAATGGCCTGAGGAAGGAAACGAGGGCAATTTCAAGATTTTGTGAACGACATTTGCACAAACGATTGTCTCTTTGTCGGCTACACGGAGGTCCAGGGCTCCTCGAGCAAAGAGAGAGTCCGGGATATTACCTCAGCATTAGGAGAGAGGGGAGGGGGTCACAATGCACTGGAGGTCGAAATCTCAAGGTTTCCCTTGCCCTCCTCCCCTTTTTACTCTACAAAATTTGCATGACGAGACATAAATCAGAGACGCATTGAGAGAGCCAACGAAGGAGAAACACCGAGACCCCTGCGTGTGTGGTAAAGTGTCTTGTCAGGTTCGCTTCACTTTTTCACTCTGAAAAATCATTTTTTCTTTTATTTCACAAGTAAAACTGGTTCGCGTTGAGTTTCGCTACTTCTGAGACTGATTTTTAGGGATCGAAATATTTAATAAGAGAGTTGATAGGCTGTTGAGTGAGGCTGATCTCTTCAAGACAAATTTCCCTCTTTCCAACTGATTTTAATGAAAATTACTCTTATATCCACTGAGTTCCTCTTACACTCTAAACTTCCACATGACATCCCATTAATTCCAACACATTCCGAAAACATGGAAAAAATTTCATCTTCACTCAATTCCACTTCACTTGTTGTGAAAATAAAGTCACTTGTGATAAGTGTAAAAGTTAGGTGAATCGAAAAATTCGTATCGTTTTGAATTTTGGTAAATTTGTACATGTATTTAACAATATTAATGTTGTTTTGGCATTTTACAGGTTGTTTCAGAAAAATAAGAAATAAGAAATAATAATAATCATAATGAGAATAATAATAATAATAGTTAAAAATGATATAAATCAATAACAACGTGGCACGCAGAAGCCGCGAGGTGGCATAATTTTATAAAAATATATACATTAGTATCGAATAAAAAAAAATACACATGAGAAAAACAATCCAACTCCTAGACTAAATAGCGAGAGAAAAAGTATCGAGTATTTGTGTCGCCATGAACTTTCAATTTCATTGATATTACACATTCCTTCACTCTCCAATCGCTCCCGTGCATTATTTGAGGAACTTGTATATCAGTTACATTAATCCCTGAACTCAATAATGCCCCAACTCCCCCAAACTTCTGCGCTTTCCGATGAAAAAAAGAAAGAGAGAGAGAGAGACAGAGAGAGAGAGAGAGAAAAAAAGAAAATTAAACACACTAACTACAACGACTAAACTTAATACATAATATAAGTGTCTCCTCGGTATTAATCTTTGTTTATTTATTTCTCTTGTCAATACTCCTATTTACACCGAAATATGAATTTCTACCTAATAATTCCGACTGAATGTGAGAAACCTTGTGAATACGGTATAATCACTACACATCCGAATGACCTCTCAGCAACTGAATATAAGACTATAATATGCATATATCAACATATGCACAATATTTATAATGATATAAATCTACATCGACGCATCCCTGAATGTTTTATTAGATCTTACGATCAATAATGATTCCCGATAATTCTCCTAAAGATCGAACAAACAAAATAGAAAAGACGAATTAACTCAATTCATCGATACCTCATAATCCTCAAAATGCAGGAGCACCTTTCCCCATCTAATCCTCTAACTTGACACATCAATATAGCTACAAATGTATTCAACCGTCAACTTGGCCGCCCCCGCAGTACAATGCTCCACGCGATAATCCCCAACTTGTAATTACAATGCGAAAATTACAATCTTCAGGACGTGATGACTGCGACAATTTTTCTCGTTGTGTCAATAATTAGCTCATACATCGTCAAAATGAAAACTATAAGCACAACGTAGCTATCGTCTACGTACCTGCGGCCAACTATGATGAATTATTGGTGGTACTGTTGGCGATTTTGGCGAGATGAAGTCTGTACTCGTCATGATGACGATGAAGGAAGAGAGTGCTAGGGCTGGCCTCTGAGACATCGAGCTCGTCCTCTTCCTCCTCATGAAGAGTATCACTGCTGGGACTTCTGCTGAGCGGTGAGTCGCCGCTGCTGTGGCTGTGGGATGATGGTCTATGCATGCCAGTGGACATTGACAAGTCCTCGGGCTCAGTCTGCTCGGGAAGATTCATCTGGTCACTGGAAAGATTCAATGGCATCGGTAGTCCACTGTTTATCATGGGACTGGGCAGAGATCGATGGGCAGCTCTTCTCCCCGAGACGCCGGGCTTCTCATCGGTCTCTCCATCGATATCAATATCAGCCTCCTCCTCCAAATCATCGCTGGCCGCTGATGGTGACGCTATTTGGGACATGCCGAGTGTCGCTGTGCACTTGTGATGGAGCAGATGGTGTGTCCTTCTAAATCTCTTCTGGCAGTGTGGACACTGTAGGGGCTTCTCATTGGTATGAATGAGGAGGTGGGCTTTCAGTTGATTCGAGTCACTGAATTTTTGAGCGCAAAATTCACAGGCGTACGGACGCTCGCCAGTATGGACGCGCAAGTGACGACGGAGATTTGCTACTTGGACGAATTGACGATCACAGTGGCTGCAGTGATAAGGCTTCTCGCCTGTGTGCAGTCTCATATGGGTTTTCAAGTGGTGGTCCCTGGTAAATCTGGAATTGAAGGGTTCAAATAAAATTATCGACAATTTACGAACAATTGGATAGAAATCCTGTCCAATTGTTTCCTAGGGCGTCACAACAAAGGGAGCCGCTAGATAAATTCCCTTCTTTAATGTAAATATCATTTTTGTAAGGAGTGAGAAAGGAGATGGTCAGAGCAAGAATTCATTCGTTGGAAAACCAATACCAACGGCTTTTGGAGATTTCAGCAATTGAATTTTTACTCTGTCACCAGATATGACAGAGGCCCCGGTATTTACCTTTTATGGCATTCAGGACATTCGAATGGCTTTTCCCCAGTATGCGTGCGTTCGTGATTCTGCAACACGTGCTTGTATCCAAAGGATCTCGAACAAGTGCGACAAGTAAAGACCTTGTCCTTGCTGTCCTTGACAGCCTCGGGACTGATCGATGCTGGTGGACTTGGTGGTGCAGCTCCCTCCACCAGCGTCGGCAGACTTAGGTCAATCTTACTCTTCGGGCCGCGCTTCTTTCCCAGAGTCTTCTTGTGCAGCATCCTGTCTGCGCTACTACTCACTATGTTGTTGTTGTTGTTGTTGTTGCTGTTGTTATTGTTGTTGTTGTTATTGTTATTGTTGTTATTTGTACGTGCACGGGAGGTGGACTTGGTGCTGAGGGCCGGGGAGATGGGCCCATGCTGGAGTGGGGGCGACGAAGCTGCTGGTGGCCAGCCGCCGAACAGCGATTGCGTATGTGCGTAGAGGGACGGACTTGCTGCGGCCAAACTGGCGTGCAGCGATACGGGAATTCCGGCCGCCATCAGGGCTGCCGTGTGACTCGCTGCCAACAATTGCTGGGGCGTCAGCATTGACAGGCCTGCTGCTGCCGCTGCCGCACCCATTCGCGGAAATAATGACACCGATGTATTATTATTGTTCAGCGGCGGGGACAGCGTCTGCTTATCACTCTCTTGCTTCATATCGAATTGTTGAGTTGCCAAGAGTCCTGAAAAATTTGAGGAAGACCAAATGATTTGGTGAAGAAATGACATTCATTTAATTTCATGTTTTGGGAGTAATTGGGTGATTAGGACACTTTGGGTGCATTCAGTTGGGAATAGTTGGTATGTTGGCGCAGCTGAAATCGCGAAGAACGAGACACAACAGGAAAAAGTCGTTTGCGTACGCTCGTCCTCCCATTGACCCACACGTAACTCCGCTTCATTCACGTAAGCCCCCGCCAGCCACCCAAGACCCACCCACGCCAACAGACTCGGGGCCAACGACTCATCTCCGTGTGAGTTCCGTCTTTTTGCGATTCTCAGTTCTCTTTTTACTATTTTTCTACCGCTTTTTCTTGGTCTCATTGTCTTCCTGTCTTGCTCGCTCGAGATTTCTTTTTATTTCCGGTATTTTTGTGGTTTTGGACCCCCGACGCGACTCCCATTCGATCTTTCAGTAATTTTTTTGTGGCCGCCGACGGGGAAAATATTTAGAGGTCATGCGGGTACTGGAAAGTGAAGATTTTGGAATTTTTGAGCTTTGTTGGATTCAATGGACCAGTGTATTCTATAATTTTCATCCGACCATTCAATTATCCTCGGATCTTCTCTTCCTCGTTTTATGGACAAATTAAACATTTCGTAGAGATTCAAATTATACTTGGTTTGGCGCACAATGAGTGTAATTTGAATTTTGAAGTTGAAATATTGCGCCTGCCGGCGCCAAAAATCAATTAACCGTTTCCCGCGTCCCCGCTGCTTGATTTACGTCCGGTCATTGGAAAGGCAAAACTAAATCGATCGAATTCAACTCGATTACAGTTCCATGTATTTTATTTCCTTGACAACACCCCCAAAACTCTTTCATCCGACTTTTTTTTTTCGCCTCCCTCGCGTACTGAAACGTCCGTTTCCCGGCAACACCGCCCTTCGCCTGCATGTCATCCATCCTAATTGGTCGCCAAGATACCAAGATACCAAGTATGTTTTTCGTCTTGATTCCTATAACTTTTGTTCTCGAAAAAAGGATAAAATAGAGGAAAACCCGATGTCGTCGAGAAATAAACTCTCAGCAAACTCTCCTTAGATTTATTTGTCCCGGTATCGAACAGTTGATATTTTTATCTATTTATTTTTCCCGTATAGATATTACAACGAATTTAGAACCAACTGAACCTTGACACTAACTCGATTTACTGTTGACACGCGTGTCAAAATAGCCAGTGACATTGATAATTGATTTGAACGAATTGAAGAAACCTATGTAAACAACTGCTCATCAAACCTTTCCTTATCGTGGAAAAAAAGGGAATTTATCAGAAATTGACGTAATCCGGTGGGAATTCGCGTTCGTTTCTTCAGATGAAAAAAAAACTCGCGGACTTTTTCATTTTGGACTTTCCCCCGGCCTTCGAGCTCGAGAATTCGTCACAATTACTTGAATTTTTGAGTGATTACGTTTGCTGGTGTGATTGGCCTCCTTTATCGTCATAAACATCATTACGACGTCAAAGTGGGCATTAATAGTCAAAGCTAATTTTTTACTTAACGTCCGTCGGCCGAATTGACGTGGAATAGATAGTGAATCGACCTAATTAGGGAAAATAATGATTACCTGCGTTAATCTGGGCCTCCTGGAGGTAAGAAAGTGCCATTCTACGATCCGTAATAAAGAATTATCACTTGTTACACTCCATCCACAAGTAATTGAGCACAAACGACAGCAAGTTTCCTCTTTTCGTCGACGACAAATCAACGACAGTATCACTCACACGGGGAAATTCAACTTGCGTTGTACATCGATGAATTCTCGATGATAATTGTCGATTAAATAAATCGGCCCAGTTGTCATGCACTTCTTCACTCAAAGTTCGAGTTTCTTTTTCTTTTTGTAAATTTTTTTTTTTACTTGAAACTATCCGTTAAATCGCCAACAACCGAGTGGGGGAGGGGAAAAAATGAAAAAAATAAAAACTCAACTGTATTTTTGTTTTTCCGAGTCCCAACGTCGCCGGTTGCCGAACACTGTGTGACTAAAATGATGAGACCAACGAACGATGTGTCTACGGGCTGACCTAACCCAATACTAACTGACAGCGAGCGCGCGCTCGTTGTAGTAGTCAAACATCCCCCACCCCATGGCATAAAGAATTTTCACGAGGAGTTTATCCCCACCGCTGGCCAACTGCCAATCCGTTCGAGGCGTACGCCAACCCCTCGGCGCAGTTACCGTAAAAAGGGGGATGAAGTTGGGGGATAGAAGTATCCGGGGTATAAGGGAGAAAAAAAGAGGGAAAATTGGCCGATGTAGTGGGGGCCAACCTGTTGGCCAATGGGGCGGGGGGGGGGGGGGGGGGGGGGGGGGGGGGGTGTGGGGGGT
>JAPYZN010000159.1:31546-118142 GCA_030522865.1 Psyttalia lounsburyi
GGGGGGGGGGGGGGGGGGGGGGGGGGCGAGAGAGAAGTCTCTTGAGGATTTCCTCTCCTTCTTTACGTTTTGAGAGAGCTTTTTTTTCGAGGTCTTTCTTCTCGGCAAAGTTTTTGGGACAGAGAGGGAGAAAACCTGAGATGGGGAAGTGAGTTGGACTGTTTTTTTTTGTCGCGGGTAACGGATTCTCCGGGAAATATCTTTCGTTGTTTGTCGAGAGTTTCAAATGATTTCGGAAATTTTCTGGAATTTTTTTAGCTATAAAAAAATTAGAAAAAATTGTGGCGAGACATTTCTAATTTTATTGTACTCAGGAAATATTTTAAATGATGTATATTTAAAAAATGTATAACTATGTTTTGTGGAGAATTTTTGTTCATTTCCGAATTTTTATATAGTAAACAAATTAGTGAGTTAACAATATTATCTCAAGTCATTTGAAATTGTATAACTCTCAGGGAAAATTCTACATAAATCAAGATAATTACTCGGCTCCGTCAATGAATGATTTATTTATCATTGTTTTTGACACTCGAGTGTGCGGCAATCACCCAAAAATACTAGGGAAAGAATGAATCCGAAGCGCGTGTACTGAGATGAAAATAACAAACGATCTAAGGAGGGTACCACACACACTCGCGGTGAGTTTTTTAGGGTGGAAATCGCGGGCTCACCTGCCCGCGGGGCGTGCGTCGCGCGTGCCTAAAAAAGAACCTCGAGGGTGCTAACCCCCCACCATCTCTTTTTGATGATTGAGAAAAAAAACGGGGTTACAGAGAATTCTCATCTATTTCTCGTTTCCCATTTTTTGAAAAACGCCTTTTTTACAGGTAAATTTCATGTTTCCGTGACCACGGGAGAACTACAATAAGAGCGTTTAGCACGCGATCAATTATCACTTCAGCGGAGAATATAAACACTTCGCTTGCCTCCTGTTGTGAAAAAAAATTATCAAATTGGGTATTAAAAGTAATTATGATGGTAAAATTATTTTTTAATCTTTTTTCCGTTGAATTTTTTAGCAATCGAAAGCTAATAAACTTTCAATTATAAAATTATTCAGTGAATGCCAAAAAAAAAATCGTCAAAAAATATTGAAAATTGCCGGAGCAGTCAGCATTTTAAAAGTTAAGTAGTAGATGTAAAAAATGAAAATTGATTTGTAAAATTTTCACCAAAAAAGGGTGAAATTGAAAAAAGTTACCCCGTTCCCTTAATTACGACAGTTAAATTAATGTTTAATCGTTGAGTGATTTTTTAATTCATTTGACTAGAGAATTTGTAAAAAAGAAATTAAATGATTACATTATTTTCAATGCTGTGAACCTGTCGTAAAAAATCCCCACCCCAGGGCGATTATTGGCAATCATGACGCCTTAACCCTTGGATGTTTACAAAACGTAAAAGCGTGAAGTTACCTACCTGCAGTGATTTTGGTTCACCATTGTTGCCCGCCCCGGTAACATCAACCCTTTTGGCCTCTACCTGAGTTAGACATGATATAAAAGAGCTAGCTACACTGGGTGTAACTATTCTCACGGTACAGTAACACCAGCCTGTGTGTCAGGCACTTGTGTCGAGGCGCTTCGCCTCCAGGAAACTCTACTGAAAGTAACTGAAGTGTCGCTCAGGATGTGATAATCTACGCCTTTCATGTTTCACATTAATCCGCAAACGAGAGGCGTGACCTAATCTCCAGCTTTGGGACAAACATAATTATCGATACGGAGAAATTCGTAAGCATTTCTTCACCCTCAACAATGAATAATGGATTTTCATATTTATCCTTCGAGAAAATTTCCGCAATTTTCTTTCTACTAGAAACCAGCGAATCAGTTGCAGGTGATCATTTTTTCCGGTAAAAATTATTTACTAAACAGTTTACAAAACAAATTTTAGGGCGCGATATTTTAATTACTAATTAAAGTAGTGGGGTATTAATAATTGTAATGGACTAATCTCCGCATGAAATAAACATTTTTTGTAAACATTGAAAATCGAAAAATTTTATCGCCAAAAATAGTGAACTTTGAAACATAGTTTAGGGAGTAATGGAAAGCAGTAGAATTGCATAGGGCTGAGGGTCCGGGTGAAAATGGCGTATTTCTCCTTGAAGAAACGCTGAATGGAAAAGGAAAATTGGAAAATTTTCGATTGCCTACAATTAGTGAAGGGATATTGCTCCAGTTTTACTCAAAAGTAAATTTTGTTCCCCTCTTTGTTGCTCTCTCTACAAACCGCCCCTCCTGATTGCGTACCTTCCCTCCTCCTCCTCCCAATTTGCCCTTGGGTTAATGGGGAATAACCGGGACAGCATGAGTTCCTGACTTTTATATTTTTATGACACTAATTATCAGGTATGAAATTTCTACCTAACTCCACACTGCTTAATTACCTCAGTTGTCAACCTTAATATTTATTTCGTTAACGCAAAGAATTTAAAAAATGGGTTAAATCGAAGTGACCAAGGGTGTTTTTGCATTCGTTTCGTTTCGTTTCTTCTGCTGGTGGTTCTGTCGTGGAAATTCTGGGGCTAATATTCGGGAAGAATTTTATTATGTACCCGGAATATAAGAATCAGTTCTGAATAGTACAACAGTCACTCGTATTGTCCGACTGGGCCTTTTCTTAAATTTCACAATATTATTAATGAATGCCGAGGGAAAGAAAATACGTCTGGCATTGAAAACAAGTCGCAAGGCCTCCCTCAATTGTTTATTTCAATATCCCCCAATCCTTGGATGCAACGAACTTCTCCCACTGGGCAAATATTAATCGAGTGTGAAAGACTTATGATCACTATTAGACTTTGAATGCTATCGCCGGCAAATACACTTGTTTCAACACTAGGAAAAAATTTATCTACCCTGAGTGCTGAGCGGGTCATATATGCTCAAACTCTCCGAGACGTCTTTCCCATTTTATTATTTCTAAATACTCGGTGTGCACTATCGATAATCGCCTCTCGAAAATGGAAGTCGTAAAATTACGCCCGGAGTAATCTGTCTAATCTACGATAAAAAAAAAATATATATATATATATCAGACTGTGTACAAAAAATAGTCGGAGCTAGCAGGTCTGTTTGTTTACGCGTTATATGGTTTTAAGAGGATTTCAGCTGGACCTTTCCCCCCCCCCCCCTTATTTTTCGGTCCTGAAAATACGCAATATTAGGAAATATATTATATTGCAGGGGAAAAGGTTGAGGGGGAGCTGGAGGAAACAGAAACTTCGACTAGCGGTTTTTCTTACCTCGAGAAATCAGAATTATTGTACAAAAATAATTTCATGATTTCTTATAATACATTTGACAAATCAAATATTATAAGTGGGACAGTCTACTTATAATATTTTAATAATGAAATTGAATGTTAATAATTTTCGATTATTTATATTTATTAAGGTTGACTGCATTCTTAAAAAAAACTGTCATTTGAGAATCTAAAATGAATGTATTAATGTGTTAATTTTTGGTAAAAAACCATTACGTATTAAATAAAAAAACGAAAAAAATGCATTCACAAACTCCCACACGAAATGCAATTGGCGACGATTTGAGAAATGCCGTGAGTAAATTGAAAAAACTTACAACACTTGAATTGAATTTTACTACTCCACTTTTACTGCCGGAAAGAAAGTCATTGCACAGGACAGAACCTGATGTCAATGGGCCAAGAGGTGGAGGGTGAGGGTGCAAGGACAATTGCTCGTCCACTTTATTTGTTAAATTTTTGTTGTTGTTGACAATGACTCTGAGTCACATTTGCAGCAGTGGCTTATACCTGCTTGCGTTGGAAAACACATTTTCAGGTTATAAAAATTAATTTAATCTAGTGAGGTCGAGGTTTTGGAAATAGTTTGTATTATGAGTTTGTTCTCGTTGGGTCACACAGTTTCAAGGGAAAATGCAGGCCGGTCGGAGATGCTCGAGTATTTTTATGTCCGGTTATATATGAGCTGGAGTTTTGGGTAGTTTCACCAAAGTTGTTGGTATTCTTCAGGAGGGGCGTCAGCCGCTGGTTGCTGTAATCTCGGTAATCCAGGGCGTCGTGCAAAACAAACGTACAAGACATTCTCCGAGGTTCATGCTCTGGCTGACACGCGTCGCAGGTCTTAAGACCTCCCTCACATGTGCTCAACTATTTCATCCAAAAACGTAAATGAAACAATTCAATTTCAGACACCCGCTGGATTTTTTAATCACTACAAAATCGGTTGAAATTAATTGTTTAGGTCGTTAGAGATCGTGTTAGAAAAACAGAAGATTCCATTTTTTCCCCTTAGGCAGAAATGTAAGATAATTTAATTGGATTTTTTCCAGGGATTTTTTCTCTATTGAAAAACCGTTTTCATATTTTTCTTTTTTTTCAGATTTTTCAACGAATTGCAGGCAATCTTCCCCCGGATCTGACCACACAATTTCCGATCATATCAGTATGTACTAAGAGAGAGAGAGAGATTTGCCGCAGGTCCAACCGTCAACTCCTCGAAAAAACTCTCCTCGACTTTTTTCCAAATGACCAAAACAGATAAATTCCCATTTTCCAAATTTTTTTTCCCAATGCCCAGACAAATGACTGAATAATCTTGTGTACGACTGAGTGACTTCATTCTGGGTATGATGGACGTATGATCACGATTCAGGGTGCACATTCCGCCAGATGGTCCCGTGAGTATTCGTTAAATCCACAAGAAATGCGGATCGGTTTCATTTTTTCTTGAGACGTAAAAAATTTCGATAAAGTGTATCAATGAGAAAATTTAAAAAAAAGCATTCAAAAAATTAGAAAAAAATAAGTGATTCGGAGATTTCAATGGACGTTTGTCCTGAGTATCCCAAAGCTAGTTTAACGTTTTTCATTTTTTGTCAATCATCATCATTTCGCGGAGTTCGAGGGGAGAACAATCTGCTCACGCCACTTCCTAAAATATTCACCTGTAACTATTAAATAAAAATAGCAAAATGAATTCTACGGAAAGCCGATAGAGCGGAGGCGACCACCTGGGCTGGCCGGGGCGATTGAAATAAAATAGCGATTAGAAAACAAAAGGGAAGGGACAAAAAAATGCATCGAGACATCGAACTCGTTAGCCAATCGTCTAATTATCAGAGGCATCATTGGCTATCCCTAACGGACTAGTCCTAATAACACACGTATATCCCTTCGTGTATATATTCTGCATTAATTTTTAAGTCAAGAATAGAAGTTGCCCACTTGGCGAACATGTGGTGTGCGAATAGAGCTGAGAAAAAGAGGAGAGAAACTAGCCAGCATAGCCCCGACACCAGCTGGTCTAGGAGGAAGGACGTCCGCTTCATTATTTTATTCCCGTTTCTTCCCTGCTCTAGTATGCCCTGGCCCTCGCACTCTCTGAGCCATTATCATCATTCTTATTGTGATAAGAAATAAAATTCCTGGAGCTAGGCAAATTTCGCTTTACGGCGAGAAAAATTCTGTAAAAATTATCGTTCCGTTATAAAATCGGGTAGGATGTTGACCGCTCGAGGATAACTATATACCGTACCGCTTCAGTAAAATTTCTTGACTCCTTAATTAGTTTTCTATGTGTATAATTCAATCATATTCGTTATATATAAGTATAAAATATAATTTAATTGAATTTTGTGTTGACTGCTTAATAAAATTAATCTAGTTTTCCGTGAAAACGTGCCCAACTTTTCAGGTATTTTTGAGGATTTTGACTAGATAGGAAGGCATTTTTATTTTCAATTTTATTATTTTTTTCTTTTTCTTCACTAATGTTTGGAGTGACGATGAGCAGGTAAACCGGCCGCTGATCCATCTTTATTTCTCACAACTATTGACAATAGCCCCATCGATTCCCCCTTCGCAAACATTTGAGGTTTAATATATCGATTTCCTCAATCTTTTCACATCGGAAGTTCAGCTCCGGTGGATTGAGGCCCCATTTGCTCAAATGTCCGTTGCGAAATGGACGTATATGGACCTCGTCTGACCATCCAGGTGCGTCCCTCGGTCAAACTCGACTATCCTTGCCATGTTTTTTTTCCTTCCGTCTTATTTCCATCCTTTTGATTCGATGGTTTATTTTTTTCGGGGATGAAACGTGGCGGCACGGGATTTTTCTATAAACAGTTCACTTCCATTCTTCAATCATCCGATCAGGATGAGGAGAGAGATCCAAGAAAAAAAAAATCTAGCACGTGCTGTAATATTTACAGAAAAATTGTTTACAATTCTCTATTTTTCCATTTTGTTTTTCAAATAATTTACAAAAATTATTCGAAGGGTAAATTCACACTCTTGGAAGAAGCTATAATCCATTTTTAGCTATTTCTCGTGCAGGTTGACATGAAAAAGGCGATTGAAAATTTCATTGAGAGGAAAATGAAAAATTTGAGAATTGATTGACAGCTTTATTCATTTTTTTTTTTAGGACAAAAAGTGAAGGCAGACAATTTTCTTACAAACTATTCAGTCAGATTCTCCAATCAGTCGACTAGGATCAGAAGTTATAGAAGAAATGATTAAAAATGCATTCAAAACTTTAAAATCATTTAAAGAGTAATTTCAAATTTGCCAAAGACGAGTTAATCGATTTTTCATTTACTTTTTGTGCAGTTTGAAATTTTTAAAATTAATCGGGGGTAAACTGGTACATCGAAGAACTGATTGGGCTTTTTATTAAGATATTTTTTTCGATTTTCTTCTTGTATTTTTTTTTTCAGAATTTCCGCTTTAAGCCACGAGAAGACTCTGTGCGGCAAACGTAACAAGAGCCTAACAGAGCTGTCAATCCTTGGATAAATTGAATGGCGGAGCTAAAACCACCCCACGTTTACGTCCACCATCCCGCGTACATCCCTCTCAGTTTTCCTGTGCCGCTTAGTTTCGTCTGCTCCAGTCCCCTGTACTCGTATATATCTCTCTCTTTCTCCTATCTGTTGTGAACGGACCGCGATTTTCCTCCTCTCTTTATTTTTTTTTCTCTATATCCTCCTTTTTTTTCTTTGCACAAAGTAAACTCGCTCGTCTCTGCATCTGACGTACGATTCCACTCACCTTTCTCACTCGGGTCTCACTCGTCTATCCCTCTTTTGGGAGGTGACCACGTAATTCCAAAGTAGTTCGAGAATCGAATCCGTTCATCCCAATAAATCAAGTGATTTCGCCGAAAACATTTTTGGTAAGAGTTTAATCAATTTGTTTCCCAAGGAAATTAATTAAGTGGGTAAATAGTCCCCAAAAACAACTTAATACTTTCCTTTTGAAGCGTTCAAAAAATTTCTTTGATCATTTGCAATTGGTCTTAAGCTACAAATACTATAAAAAAATCTGCTTCTCCATCAATAATAATCGATGAAATAAATATTCCATAAACGCATCTATTGAAAATACTAAAAACGAAGGAAAACAGATAAGAAATCAATTTAAATCAAATAAACTGAGAAATCCCCGAGAATCCTCGCGTCGACATCAAATATTTTCTCTCCATTTCAACTGGACTATTCCACCCGAATTTGTACCGTCAAGCCTTCAATCTCTCTCCCCCTCCTATTTTATCCCCATATCCATCGGGAAATAATCGAAAAAAAGGAGCCAACAAAAAACGCGAAAGGGGAAAAAAAGATGGAGAATGAGCGAAAGAGTGAACTCAACGAGAGGGTTTTTATTTTGTATGTCCCTGAAATTCGCTGGAGAAAAGGAGAATGAAGGGGTGGTTGGTAAACGTCCCTATCTACACACGAGGGGGGGGGGTGCTATGGAGGGGTGAGTACAAATGTAACCCCCTACGCAATACGCCAGCTCTATTCCACGTTTGCGGACAAATCCCCCTCGGTTTTTCGATTTTTCGGGGTAAAAACGAAAGGGGAGAGGAGAGAGAGGCCTGAAATTCAGAGTGCGGACTGCCGAGGGTGGCGAGTAATTCGAGGCGGAGTGAATGTTCACCCTTATGTGAAAAAAATATATATGTAGGAGAGAGTGATGGCTGGGAGGGGGGGTCCATCTAGGATCAACCTTCCTTAATATAACGTCCACTCCCGTATTGCCCACACGAAAAGGGAGGGTTGACCAACATTTCTTTTGGGGGTGTTCTGTTTCCATCATTCTTCTTCCCCCCCTATTTCTCAGTTATTTTCATTTCATCTCTCTTCAATTCTTATCCGTCCGAACTTCTCCCACTACTGCGCAGCTACGCAGCTGTAATGGCGACGAATTTTCCGTCGAATTTGGGTCAAAATCGATAACTCTATCGAAGGTAATGGAAAACTTTGATTTAATTTCGGAAGATGGTGGCTGTGCTTTGTTGATTTTTGATTGTTTTCAACCTTTGAACTGACTGGTCTCGCGTTTGGGGATTTTCTGGTGGGGCAGAAAGGATAATTGGGCAATGGAGATAACGCCCCAGAAATAAAATGTAATTTTCGAGTCTGAAGGAGATTTTTTATATCGTTAGTTAAATTCGTTTGGTTTTAAGACTGAAAAATCTCGGGAATTTTTGAGCATTTGATAAAATAAATATTTTGAGACAGACATCATAAACCAATGGATTTTTTGGTAAGTTTTCATTATTTTATAATAATGGTCATGCATCTTTGTTAAGTAAAATTTTTACACAGTACACATTTATTTAAAGAATGAGACTAATGAAAAATAACAATGAGAACGCAATACAAATATCATAGATTGATTTTTCCTTCGATTTATATTAATACAGCTAATCGCAGAGATATTTCTACATCACGTGACGGAGGACAGACTAATAACAAAAAACATTAGATTCTATTGTAAACGATGACTTCTGTGATATGGGTTCATCGACTCTAAATTCAATGGTTCGTTTCAACTACTGGAAAACTCATTTCATTATCTCAATGGGAAAGCAAACATCATATTTTTCTTTGTGATTAGAAAAATAATGAGAAACTTTTTCATAATGGGAAAAAACTACTGAATAGATATTTTTGTCTCTCTTTCAGTGACATTCAATCAATTAACACTGCGACAAAATTTTGTTGAAAAAACTGCGTGTCAAAAAACTAACGCCTTAAAAATTGTAAAAAAAAACATTTGACATTGAGAAGAAAAACTGGTCATTCAAAAGTTTTGTACTTGTTCGAAAGATGAGAAACAATTCTTTATAACAAAAAGCATTTTCTAAAGTCAAGTCAAATTGTTTTTGTGTCGAAATATTAAGCATTTGAAATTCAAAAACTATTCATTGACAATCATAAAGAAATGACCTCAGAATAAACCAGTAGAAAATTTGTAAATAATTTTTTTTCCAAAAGTATGCGACCATTTCGTAGCCAATTTTCAATTCCCAAATTTCTCAATATAAATTAAAATTCCCAGTGTATAATCAAATTGATTTCTTTGTTTCGGCAATTAATATGAAAACAACTCCGGTCGCCATGACAAGGGTATTAGCATAACGAGGCAGGTGCTCCGAGGGTTTCCATTTCGATTGGCTCCTCAAAAGGGCCTCGAGGTGGAGTCTCACTATAAAATATGTAACTGCACACACGTTGGCAATATACGACTGCACAATGTACCCAACAATGCCGACTTAATCACACGTTCGGTGAGTACTACTCGATTGCGCCGCGGGGGCTAAGCGGACTTAAAAAAAAACGAAGAGAAAAAAAAAATTGATGGGGATTGAGGGCGTATAATCTCTAGGTTATACAACTCAATCGGCCGAGGATCGTACAATGTGTGGTCCTCGTAGCCCTTTCTACCATTCATCCTTCTGCCGGCCTCTGCGTACATTGGAATTCCTTGCCGTGATCGCTCCCAACTACACGACAATTTCCATGTCATTCTCATTTTTTTTGCTTCCGAATGCGAGCATTGTGATCATGCACATTTATGTTTTCATTTTTTTTGTGTTATATCAATCCATTATGATCCAAAAAAATCCAAAAATCCAAAAATCTATCGCTTCTATGAGAGCAGAAATGCTTTTTTCGGATTTAATGTGTCAAATTCATTTGACTACGTATGAATAATTTTTCTAAAATAATATTTCATCTGAATTTGAAGCTGATATAAATACATATCATCACATATTCATTTCATATTCAACACATGATTGATTGATCGATCGTTGCATCAATTATCTAAGGCAAAAATAACCAGTCGGGAGCATGTTGCTAATTCATTAGCAAAAAATAATACCAGATGTTTTCAGCCAGAGATAAAGTATAAAAAATGCAGCGACCAACGATGCCACAGGCTAAATGCCCTAGGATTCAATAACTTCACGTTTTTACCTCGAAATTTCTACGATCGTTAAAAACATTGTCTTTCTCGGAATCCAAGTACTAAGAATCACCAACAAATCTATTCATTCAAATGAAAAGGGTAATTAGTGATGATAAAAAGCCATAAAAAAATCGTTACTTACCAAGCCTTTAGGGTCAAACACCGCTGAAACGGGGCAAAAAATAGAACTCTTGAGTTCCTCGAGTCATTAATTCTCTATCTTAATAGAATGGAATGTCTCTATCTCCTTTATCTCCCGCAATACTTTCATACATTTAAATACCTCGTTTAAATGTACTTGAGAGTAAAAAAATATGAATTTCATGGGTGAGTGAGATCAAGTCTAAAGGACTCTCAGGTTCTTCGTTTCTTTCTTTTTTTTTTTTTTTTTTTTTTTGTTCACTGGCTCCCTTTTTGGGTGGTTTTCTCTCGCCCTCTCCGAGCACTTTCGCGCCTGGACGCACCTCAAGAGGATACCCCTCCGAGGAAACCACTTTCCATATACTCCTTTTCTGTCGACTGTTGTGTGTCGAAACCTCTCCGAGTTTTCATAAGTATAAACCACTTTTTTTTTCTCCGGCTCTCTTTCAGCCGTCGTCCTCTTTTCCACAGCTGCGCAATCGTCTCCCACTGGCCACGGCTCATTTAATCTCGCAAATATACAACTCTTTAACGGTGTACCGGTGACGTTTGGAGACATGAGAGGACACTAACGGAGAATGACTAATGGCTTTTTCCGTACTGCTCTTCACTTTTCCTCGTCCGGGGATTGGTACGGGCCCTTGCCCGAACTCGAAAAAGTGAAAATCACTACGGAAAAATATCGTTCCTCGCGTGGCTGGCCGCCTCGCCTACGGCTCGGCTCACCAAACTCCACGCGAGTAAAAAACCCCATAACGACAGGCCGGAAATATACTATTGCGCTCTGTGGCACGATAGAGTATTTTACATTTATAACTGCGCGGAGATCAAAATTCACTGCAAATTACTGTACCGCTTCAGTCAAATTTGTTGACTCCTTAATAAAAGTTATGCAGTTTTCCATGAAAAATTCCCTAAATTATCAGTTAAATTTGGTTTGTGAATTTTGGAATTGTGAATTTTATTAGTCGATTACCAAACGAAACAGTAATTTCATACTTTACATATCCTCAATGGAAATTAGCCTGAAGAGCAGTTCAGACGCGTACCAACATTAATTGTTGAATTAAATTTTAGTTTGATAATAGCTGAGGGAGAGCGAGGCCAAATGGAAGTTACAGAAGATTAGAAAACGTTATATTTTATCTCACCAAGGTAATTTTTGTTGGGATTATCATAACCTCAGAAAATTGTTTATGAGATTTTGAGAAAAAAATTCGTGGAATTTTTAAGCTCTCCTTGAAATCAAATTTCCATTGTAATTAGGGAGATTTCAAATGAAAATTTTCATGACAAATGGTTTTTCGATTGCTTATCAACGAATATGTATATTTCGATACGATTGGGGAATGTATTTTTGACTGACGAGACGAGCCGAAGGTGAGTGATCAAATTTTACTAGTCAAAAAGACGTTACGCGTTCCGCGAGTTTCGAATGCTTTTTTTATAATACAAATTGTAAATAGCGTAATGAAAATTGTAAAAAAAAATAGAGAATTCAGGTAGCAATTATCCTGATTTTGCTTTGCAAAGTTTTTATCAGTTTTTAAAAATTATATGAAAATTGAAAATATATAAAGGTATTTTCTACGAGATAAAGGCCGCAGGAAGTAGTTGATTTTAACTCCACGTTACCTTTCACTCTCACCGGCTCATCGTCCTTCTTCTCCAGTTATTCTGCCCACCTAGCGTCTTTCTCATTCCACTCCGCGGAAGTTCCAATATACAGACACATACACGCGGTGGGTCCACGCGACCAGCAACAGGCTGGCTCGTGTCTTGCATTCCCTCTCGGTCCTCTCGCCCGTTTCTCTCCTCTTTACTCACGTTTATCTGAGACTCCCGTTTGTTATAAACCCACCGCCGGTATCACCCCCCGCAGCTCGTGCCGATGGATCGCTCCGGCGGATCGTGGCCTTTGCGCTTCTGCAAGCGGAAGAACTTACCTATCCTTGTCAGATGCACTCAACTTGAAAGTTCTTACCTCGATGAGTCTGTTATTAGTTGCTTCACTCATTACATCTTTAACATTTCATTATTTTTTTCCCCAATACCTGAATGATTTTATGAAAATAATATTTGTATGAAAATGAAAAAATTCGGCTGGAGGTGAGAAGCGACGAGATATTTTGTCATTATAGGAAAATGATTTCCATACGAGGGGGATATCTTCGCCTCTTTTCCTCCTATTGTCCCCAAAAATGAAAGCCAACAGACTTTCTCCATCCATCGCAGCGGAAAGTCACTTCAAAGTGACTCTACCGCTACACTCGTGTTTAGCTGAAGCCTCTTGGCTTCAGCGGGGCTGGAAAATAAGACGGAAATAAGGAGTCGAGTACCGGGCGTATGGAACTCGTCGATGTGGAAAAAAGCTATTTGAAATTTGCCGGTTTTTCTCCTCTCCTTTTCCACTCAAAATTCTTTCAAGTGTCTCGAAACACTTATTTTATTTCTTGACTGGAGCTATCACCAGGGTCAGGCAAAAGGGAAAAACAAGTGGAATAAATTTAACTGATACGGAAAAACTCATTTTTTCTGGTTGGAATTTGGAGACATTGGTCTGGAATTTTTATAAAAAAAAAAAATTCATTCAAGTCTGATTGAATTTCCTTCTTTTTTCAATTGCCAAATTTCAAAAATTTCGGTGCAATTCACTCTAACATTTTATAGGCAATCGAGAGTGAGATATTGCGAGCACGTGCCCCACTTTTATCTCGACAAAATCCCACAGCCAGAATTTTTTTCTTCCTGTCGACATGTTGATAATAGTCTTGGGGGCCTCTGCTAGGCGCCTCTCTTCGCACCTCGGGCAGGTGCGCATCGAGAATACAGGCGAGTCCTTTATTCCCGGATCCCCGAGTCGCCCACGCGTCCAAATTTACCCGATCAAGATCGTAGGAGTGCTCCTCGTTATGTTCCCCCATTTTCTCCTCAAATATTTCGTGCTTGGGCATCCACCCTCGAGCTTGGAATGATTTTACGCAACCGGCGCTCGACGACGAGTTTTCCTTTGTGCCTCGCGGGTGTTAACGCGTCGCGCACGACTCGTGTATTTCTCATTTTTCCGCTCAAGGGAGAGGGCCGCGTTGAAGCGACATATGTCGTCACAAACGATTTTTTAAATTAAATCGTCATCGTGACTTGATTTTTCTTTATTTCTCCCCGAATTCGATGTTGGCCTCTCAGTTTCGGCTCTAGTGCCGTTGCAATGGATTACCCTATTCGATGTTGATCCTCAACCCTATAAACAATAAAATACATCTGGAACAATAATTTATTTATCTAAATCAATCGGTTTATCTGATTAATCAAATAAATAAATCTATTTAAATAATACGAAATATTTGATTTTTCAACGTGCAAAAATCAATTGGAGTATTAAATTGTTTGTTTGTATTATGAAATTATGAAATTATCAAAGATTATTCTTCAAATTATTTATTATAGAACGGACGTCATTGGAATTTTCGATTTATCAAATAATCCAAGCGACTGACTCTCGCTAATCTTTTCAACAATAAACTCTGGAGCAGACGTCATTAAAAAAAGGCTGAAAAAAAATCGGACAAAGGTGGATTGGGGAAAACTGTCGATTTTTATATTTGGTTTCCCATACATATACAAATTTTTGTTCAAGAGACCCTGATCTGCTCCATACGTAACCTCCCCCTCCTGGGGCAGATGCCGACACGCTTCGACGGTCAAACTTAATCATGTTTATGCAACACGCGTGCCCTCGCACTCGTACTTTTTGATTTTCCTCTTCTAAATTTAATTCAACAGCCGACCTCGATACCTTCGTACATCTTCCGGCGGTTTTTTTTCTTCTATTGTCGAGTAGTGCAACTGAACACTGGAAAGCGAGCGAGTGTTTTTTTCATTGGAAAGTAGAAAAAATTCACTTTCCGATTGATTCCAAAAATGTAACTTTTATGTCCAGTTTTTTTCGCCACATTCTAATTTGTTTTCTCCATTTGATAATTTATTCGTAAGTATTCGGAGATACGCGATTATGGCGTCCAGTGACATGTACATGAATTCCCCGCGGAGTCTAATCCAGTTGGTTCCATTATCGAGCCCGGGGACACTTCGTCCAATGAGCGTCAGCCCTTCATTGACTTAACCCTTCCCATTCACCACTCGTCCACTCGTTGCCTCCCCACCCAGACTCTATATATACGTAACCCTTGCTCGACCATCTGCTTCAACTCTTTACTTGCGTAATTATGCGTCCCTCTCTACTGCTCCCTCTCGTTCATTGGACGCTAAGCAACGAGGAGGCGTGTCTCACTTCACCCCTTTCTCTCCTCTCCCTATGATTTTCCTCTCGTTTCTAGGGCTTTAATACGTCGCAATTCATTTTCAACACATTCTCCTGGAAAATTTGTGAAATATTAAGCGATAATTTTACTTTTGTTTTTATTTTGTGGATTTTAATTGATTTTATTTTTTATAAAATTGTTTATTCAATTTCAGAACAATTCAATTTTTCCGGTTAAATGATAACGGATATTTCAATAATATTTAGATTTTAAGAGATCACTTCCAAAAAAATTAAATCTCTTTGCTAACTGATTTTTAATACATTGAAAATTTCACGATAATTTTCCATTTTTATTGTCGAAATTTCCACAAGCGAAAATCAACAAGAGTTCATCCATTCATTCTTTTTTTCTACATCAACCTTTTGTTGAATTATTTACAGCTAAAACTTTTCCCAACTCCCAACCCATGATTCAGTCCCAGTCCCCCTCTCCTCCATCCGCCATCCTTCATCGCAGCCTGATACTAGTCGATATTCATCATTAAACACCTCCTCAGCCCGAAAAATTCATCATAATGCCAAAATTGTGTAGTTTTCATTGGTGAATCGTCATTGATTTTTCATGGACAACTGGAGCGCAAGAGTGAGGGTGTCACGAAACTGTAGCATTATTCGCTGACGCCAAAGTTTCCTTACTTCCCTCAGTACTTTTTTTTTCCTTCCTCCGGTATATATAACCCCCCCCCCCTCCCCCTCCCCATACTTTCTCCTTTACTCTCTTACCAGAGCGCTTAAGCCGCCGGGGCTGCCGGAATTAATTATGTAGGGGACAGAAATGGCACCCACTCCCCCCGCCCCGGTCGCCACCACTCTGGCGCACAAGGCCTTACTCTCTGGTGTTCTCGAGCATTGGCGAGTGTAAAATAAGAGAAGCCGAAGAGGAAAGGAGAGATAATAAAAAATAAAACTGGAGAAAAGTAAAAGTGAAGAGCTACCCAGAGGGTGAGGATGTAATTATTGAGGGGGGGGGGGGGCTTGCCTTCAAGTATTCATGTTTTCATTACGTCCTCCAGGGTTGGCTGTTAACCCTATTCTTTCTCTTTTATATTATCGTAAAAAAGTCAAATAATTTTATCCAAAAGCGCAATTTTAATTTATTAATTTATTTTTCCGATTTTTTTTTAGCATATATAACTTTTGGAAACAAATTAATAATAATCTGTACAGGGAAACTTATGCTAGTTGAAATTCTGTACAATTTATAAATCTTCTAATCGTCTATTGTCTCAGTGAGTTATTAATCAACATCCATCAATATCGAATTATAAAATGTAACATTTATTAGTGAAAATTGAATTGCAAATATACTCGACGTCATTATTAAAGTTATTTTCATTACTTTCTCTCAAAGCATAATTTAATAAACTTTAACAGACTTTAAAACAGTTTTCAATCTTTCTAAAATATTATAACAATATCACACTGTTATCCCATTCAATAATTACACAATAAATTGCCAGCATTGCATATATAAAAAACTCCTCTAAAAAAAAAGTAAATTTCTCCAATAGCCCCATAATTTATTTTTTAATTTCCTCTCTCCCAAGTTCAAGTGCTATCGCGATCCGGTGGCAGGATCAACAATCTGGAGACGAGTGGAAGGACAAAGAGAGGACGAGAAATTGAGGCACCCGATTAGCTAAATCGATATTCCGTCTCGTTCCCCTTCTCCAGTCATTGCTCAGCGAATAAGAAATCATGGAATTTTATTCCTCCCGCTTTAACAATTTTTTTTATCTCCTCCACGAGGGTTGGTGGGCTTCTTTACTAAGAATTACGGATGCAAATAGATCTAATTGGATTATACTTGCAGATTACATAAGTCAGTTACCAGTAAAAAAAATTTTTTTTTCATTATTTTCTTTTTTGAGGTCTGAGGGAGGTTAATGAGTGTTTAGATATGGAAAGAGGTGCTCCCATGCCTCAGATCGGCGCAGATAGAGCCGTAGAGCACTTCAAATGGAGGCGAGCGATTTTATTGATAAATTGATACTCACTCTCTTGCATCGATAGTAAATTATCACTCCACTTGTCCTCTTTTCCACTCACTCAAGCATTATACACTTCGCAGGCAATTTTTCCCTCCTACGGTCGGCCAAAAGACTGGACTATCACCGCTGGCCTACGAGAGGCGGTGGTAGTTCCCTGGGATAGGGTGAGTGTGCCTACCACGAAGATCATGGGGTGGGAAAACTGAATCTCCCTCAATTCCCTTTTCCGCCTGAGTCCACCGGCCGTGAGCCAGTGTTTTTGTAAGGTCCGTTATCTGCCCCTTTGTTCCAGGCGTTCTCGCACCCTTTGTCCAGAGCTTCTAGCTACATTTCGTCCGCAGAAGAGAGGAGCCATTGTTAACCCCCCTTCCACCTCTTCAAATAACGGCGGAATAAAGATTTAAGCCAACCCAGCACCAGGAGGAAATTTTCCTATGCCAACGAAACGCCTCATCGATAAATTAATCCATTTTTGTGCGTCTTCTCCTCAGAGAGACCATTTAAAATTCTCGCTCGGGGGACTCAGTTCGTCGCCGAGATAATAAGTCACTAGATGCTCAAGGGCATTGAGTACAGACCAGGAGAGGGCGGGGGAAATTTATCCACTAAATTAATCCCAGAGTATTTTTGTTTCATCAGGACAATATCATTGAATTTTTCACCGCCTGAAAATGAGTTCAGCCTCCCGAAAACTTTTTCCACTGAGACATTAAATATTCCCACATGAAGCGAAATATTCAATAAAAATTACGGAACAACGGGAATTAAAGAGAATAACTAGGTAACGTTTTTCTGTAAATTTTTCATATTTTTTCGGTTTATTGCCAAAAAAATGCCCTCACTGGCATTGATGGCATTGATGGCTAGCCATGAAGCCCCGGACGAATTGCTAATTTTTACGAAACAAATTCTCAAATTTACGCTACAATTGTTATTTTTTCCTATAATTCTACTTGGCTCCCAGATTACGTTTATAAATAATTTGTAAGAAATTTTTATTGAATATTTCTTTACTCTCCGTCTCCTCGATCATCTCACGATCAAGTCATTAAAAAAACAAGGATAAAAATAGTACATTATGTCACCAGGCGATGAAAGTATTATCTGACGAATGTGGCTTTATAATCCGAGCCGAAGGCGAGGATTATAATCACATGAGTACGGAGTGAGGTTAGAATCGCGGTTTATCGGGCGCCAGGGACGAAAATGCTTTTTTATTGTTCATAAGTTGAGGATTAATGTTGTGTAACGAAATAATATTGTTTGGCAATAACGAAAACCAGAGCCTCCATCATCCATCTCCGTTTGGTCTCCCCTTTCCCCAGGCCAATGGGGATATATTCCCCCAACTAGTTTACTTCCCTCACCCCCCACCCCCTAGTGTCCAACCCCCAGGCGAGGAGAGTACGTGGATAGTGTCAGTGCAACTGACCAATAAGCAACTCGACAACGCATTTTTCCTATGTCCACCCCGTTTTTACTCGATCGATACGACTCAACTCACGACTAGCTCACATCCCCCACTCGAAAAGCCAACACCAAAACCCACCCCCTTTTTCCCTTTTATCGTATGTAACAGTGTGTGCAACCGGTGTAGTTTCGCACTGAGAGGGAAAATAATGGTACTGACCGAAACTTTCAAACGCATCATCTAGGGCTGTACAGTGGCTGGCATTGTCCCTATATATACCGCTTGAAACAGCCCTTGGGCATTCACCGATCAACGACCCTGCATACAAGGCCTTGCACCAATGCATGCACTATCGATTTTTTACGTACAGCAAACTACCCTCGAGACATGTAATTGTCGGAGAATGTGGGAATCATCATCAGTTGGTGACTTTTGTCTCGATTAGTTATTTAAGGTGTTTAGCAACAAAGTTTGCTAACTGTTTAATGCAACTGGATAGTTAATGTGCGAAAGAGTTTTTAATATTCAGTAATATACCATTTTTTAAAAGTATAATCTCAATATAGAAAAATACGAGATTGCTATCGTTATTTAAAAAGCGTAAATTATATGAAAAAGTTGTGGTCCCATAGTAACCAACAAAAAAATGTTTTCAATGAAAAAAGACAATAACTAACTTACCTTAAAAATAATAAAATTCGTGACGAGTAGATTGTATCGGATAGAAAAAAAGAGAGAGAGGGGGGGACGTAGATGTCCATTATCAATATCTGGAAAATCCAGAAGAACCGTTAATTTACTCGGCATAGTGACCACCTCAGATGTGGTCATAGGAACGGGTCCCTTGCTCCAGGCTCTCCATTAATCTCTCTCACTTGTTCGTCCAAACTTGCCGTAGAAAACCCCCCTCAGGAATCTCACCCCAGAGGGATCTAGTCGCCATGTTTCAACCCACCCCCGCAACCATCACAAAACTTCTCTCCCCTTCTGTCAAACCACAACTGCATGGTGGAAAAACTCTCTGAATTATTATTACCTACGCTGCCTACGACATCATCTAGCATCATCGAAGGGTGTATAAGCTGTTATAGACCATACCCTCTATAATATTTGCAATGATGGAGAGAAATAAAAAAAAATGCTAGAAAAATCTGAGAGAGAGAGAGAGAGAGGGGACAAGACCTTTCAGTCACATTATTTCGGGGCTGCAGTGACGTCACGGCAGGCATTTACAATCATTTATTGATCATTATCGATAAAACTATATTTTTTTGAAATTTTGGAATGATCCAGCCGAGAGCTATTGATCGAGTGGAGAGGAGAAATAAATCGGAATGTATTAAGCTATTTCCATGTGTCATGGGTAACTCTCCCCTCATGAAAACCAAAATCATCAAAACACCGAGGAGAAATGATGCCGAATATTTCTTGGATCGCCAATACAGCATGAGAATTCGGGAAACTTTTTTGGCCGGGTCCCTTTCCCTTTTTCTTTTCAGGGGAATGTGTTGCCGTTGGTTTTCGGAAGTTTTCGTTTGTAGGCGGACGTGGACCAGAGTGAACTGGATATATCTTTGGGATCAAGGTAGTCCTCATAGGGTGAGTGCATTATTCCCTGAGCGCGATACTACGTCTTTCTTTTCACATCTCCTTCTTTTTTTGGCTCTTCGTAAAGCTCGAAAGAGGCGGCAAGATCGATAGGTCGGACGACCTTCGCCCGGTAACTTTTGTTTCACCCGCAACGAGAGATAAAACGTCCGGGGAATACTCGGAGCTCGTGTTTTTATGGCGTGTGTGGTGGACGTTATAACGCGTGGCCATCCCACTCACTCCTCACAATGACTCGGATATTTTTTTTTCTCAAGTCTTTTGGACTCGGCTCCACGTTACAGGTGTTATTTGCATTTTTGATGAGGCTTATTACCAGTCATCGTGAATGTTTTTTCGCCTTAGATTTTCGAAGGCGATTATTTTTCATCACTCGCTGAGAGGCGTAATTACTTCTGTTGAGGAGGCCCTTTCTTGAGATGATTTTTCTTTTTTTTTTCTATTGAAACTTGCCAATTTTTTTATTTTCTCCAATTTGGCACCGTCGCAGGGAAAATTATTAGCAATAATTGTTGGGACTAATAATAGGTACTGCAGTTTATCATTTTATATAGTTCAATCTATCACAAACGATTATATTTATTCTACCAATTTTCTAATCTCAAGAGAAAAATTTTGGGTATTTTAGTTCAATTCCAAAATTGAAATATTTTCAATTCATTATCTTCGGGAGTAGTCAAGGTCGGTAATAATCAATTTAGATTTGGGTTCTAGATTGCTGTATCGGACTGAAAAAAATTTTAATGGATTGATAGCGCTCCCGTTTCTTCGTATACGAAAATTTTCATGAATTTATTAGACTATGTGTTTTACATAAAAAAGTATTAAGAATCGGCATAATTTTTTTTTATAAAAAAATTGTAGCTTAAAAAGAGTGGAGAGGCCCCCTCAAGAGCACAAATTTAATTGTTGTTTTTCACTATTGTTTCGCCGTTCGGACTGGCACGAACGTTTGAGGCCATTAATCACTGAAATTCCGAGAATTTTCAGAGGTGGTAGAAAATTAACACCCCATCCCTAAAAACTTCAGCCGTCCCCGAGTGGAAAGCCCTTTTTAACTGGTCCTCAATGCTGCGTGATGCTGCAACTAACTGACACGAAGAAAACGCGTGCCTCGGTCTCGCTGTGGGACGCCGATGAATCTAATCTAACACGAATAATAATAACTCGAAATAAATTTTCCTCGGTTGTTTCAATGACTGAGCTACTTTTTCATTGTTCTTATCCATCCAGTGCCCGCGAAAAATTGGCCGCTAATTGTTCGGCATATGCACCGTTGGATTCCACGAAATTTCTTTTTCAAATGTTCTTTCAATTTTTATTGGCAAAAATTATTCTGTTAAAGTGCTCAACTAGTTTACTTCCTTAAAATGATACTGAGCGTCATTAATGTATAAAGAACAAAAATTAAAAAGAGAAATTATAAAAAACATAAATGTTTAAAACTTTTGAGATTTCTCTCACTCATTATCATCACAACCGCACGGCTGAATATCTCGGTATATTTCACCCCAATAATTATCCCCGTTTCCCGAGAAAACCCATAAACACATTCAATTGGAGTGGGCGGAATTATTGCAGTTTGTCGGCGCCTATGTCTCCTCCTACATCGCATCAGGGATAAAAAAAAGGTGAACGAACATTGAGGAAAAAGCCTCACAAGTGACCAGAGAGTGCTATCCAGGGCTTTGCCTCTGTAATCGTGTTCGCGAAGCTTTCTAACTTCAAAGCACAGAACAACGACCTCCACTTGGACAAAGGGGCGGACGAGGTAGCTCCGGTAAGCCCTTGCAATGTTTTAAATCAAATAAAAAGTCTTTTTCATTCGTTTTTCCACTCCATTTGACTAATTAAATTTATCCATAGGCTTTTTTTCAGAAAAATCCGCCGAATTGTAATGAAAAATTGAATAATTTTTTTGGGGCGAGTGTTGTGGTGAACGTGTGGTAAAAGTTAGTACTTTAATGCTGGCTAACTCTTTCAAATTTCCCTAACATCTTATATTTTTCGAAATATTATATATTTATCATAAGAAAAGTTCTCCAATTCTAAATTATTTAAAATAAACTAAAGAAAATGAAAAAAAATCCTCTCACTGTCCCCTTCCCAATTTTTTCTTTTTAATTATCACTTTTCATTTTTCCTTTTTATGAAAAATATAATTTAAAAGAAATGAGAGTTCGAGGGACCACCAAGGCAGGTCCTCCTTAGTTTTTTTACCTCGAGATCCTCTTTCCGAATCAGTGAAGATGGTTTTCACCGGTGGGGCACCCCTTTTCGTCCCGTCCCAAGACATTTCAGGTTTTTCCCCGCCTCAAACGTAAAGACAATGGTCGGTCAAACCGACCTCTCATTATCCGTACTCACTAATTTACCCCCAGTGTTATTTTTACCTTTTCCCTTTCTCTGTCGAAAAAAGGGAAAAAAAGGAGGAGGAAAACGAAAACAACGAAACGGCGAAATCGTCGTAATTTCACGTTCCTTTCATCCCCCTTTTCCTCTATTCGAAGTGCGACCACCTACTTCCGGTTACTGATGGTCTGAAAGGAGCGATCACTTCACTGTGCCGCCAATAATTATTGGCTTTTTAACTTGACTGATCCGCTTGTAACCTCCGTCGTTGGGATTTTGTGTTTTCCTCCTTTTTTCTCCTTCACCGAGGCCCAGAGCCGATGAAGGGGGTAACCACGACCACCCGGGGCGCTTCACTAAAGCGGTAAGTAATGGAAAAAATAATAAAACACAATTCCAAGAACCGTTGATATTTTTAAAAATGAATTCCATTGTTTGAAATCAACCAAAGTGATTTGCCGTTAATTTGCGGTGATTTCGTCGCCCAAAAATGCGGGAAAAAAATTGTGACAGGGCGATTTCCCTGAATTGGTTGTCCTCGCTGATAAATCTGAAATGTTTCCCTCCAAGGGCTGGGAGTATTAGGTAATACTCCTAATACTCCCAGCCCAATAAAACGATTAAGTACACCTGAGAAAATGACAGTGCCTCCTTTTTTTTTCTGGTGGTTTCATCCAATTTTTTGTTCCCAGACCAAGGTCCCCCGAAAAGGGTAAACTACCAGACCATAAAATCTGTAGGGCCCACATTCCAGACACGTGAAAAGGATTGGGGCCTACGACCTTCATCAGGTAATATTTTTTTTTCCCCACCGAGAAATATGTGTATATCCACAGTATGACATAATAACACAGAGAATCCCTGAAAAAGGGTTGTTTACTCTGGTACTCGGGGGAAAATATACCTGGCCTAAAATTGGAAAGCGAGAGGGGTGAGGAAGGGTTGTCATTCACTGCTAGAGGCTGAAACCCCTTTTTTGTGTTATACAAGTGTACAGGGGAGCGTCCAGACAGGTGGTATTTTCATAATTTTTTCACGACGATCAGAGGGCAATTGAAGGGTTGTGCAAGGGTTGGAGCCCCCTCGCCGGCCGGCCGGCCGGCACAGGTGAAGGGAGGGCTCCAAGAAGGATCGCCAGACCACACAAGTTGTAATCACGATCGTGGGAGTTGAAGCACACCGCGGATCAATATTACAAGCATCCGAGGGATGTTCTGTAATTTTCTGGTTATTTAGTAATGAATGGGGATGTGTGGCGTGCGAGAAGGAACGAACTCGATACGTGTACACGCCAATGCCAACCCCTTTTACTTGGGCCTCGGTGGTTTATTAATCATACGGGGGAAATTTCAGTCAGCCCGAGAAGGAGTTTTTTGTTCGGTAAGGCATTTTTTTACCATTTGGACATTTTTTAAAATGCCAATTGGATGAAGACTTTTCTCATTAATTCATGAATTTTAATGTTATAAATTCGAGAGTTTTTGGCTAAATTTAGGAAAATTTTGGAGTGATCCTAGCTGCGAGAATTTCTCCCTTTCACTTAAAAAAATTAATCTTGATAAATTTTCAGCTCCCTCTCTAGTTCAATAAATATTCAATTTGATGTAGTATCTTGATAATCTTCTTGGTAATCTTCCGGACAGCCAAAATTCAGGATTATCGAGAGAAAATAAATAATCAGTCACAAAAATACAGGAATTTCTTAGTGAAAATTTATTCACCCATCCCTCACTCCTCATTTCCCTTGAAAAAGAAGAAATAATTGAGTCAACAATTGTTCAATTGCCTCACGTCACGAGAAGATATATTACAATCTAATTCACCTAAAAGGGGTTGAGAAATACCCCCAAAAAAGGGTGTGACAGTTCGATCTGTTTATCGCGCAGGTATAAAAGTCAATACAGTCAAGGGGTAAACAGAAAAAAAAATCGGGATAAAAAAGTGGATGTGAAAAAGGTAGGAAAGGGGTGGGCCGCTTTCCAGGTCACGTGATCTATCACTGGGTGGATAAACTGCGGGTAGACCCTTTACAGGGAAAAAAAAAGGAGTGAAATGAAATGTGTGGTTATCGAGTGTTTTGTGCCCGCCACGTGGTGCAGGTATAAACGAGGATTTTTCGAGGGAAACACCTCTTGCATTACGACGTATTAATTCGTTGATCCCTTTTTTTGGGAGGAAACGCGCCGCACACGCGCTCAGGTAAGAGTGAAAATAATTTCGAGGGTATGAGCGCGAGCAGACAGAAAAAACACTGAAAATTGTATTTCCTCGCTCGATGACGATAAAAAGTTCTTTATTACTCTCGTGCGTATCGCGACGAAATCTAAAAATTAAGTTGACTCTTCCCACTTCTCTTATCTTGAATATTTGACTCATAAATCAGAATTAGGTGTCAATGCGCGGCTCATAGGTCCGTAAATAAGACTGGGTTAATCGCCGAGCGCTGAGGAAAGAGGACATAATTCAAGAGTTGCGTTTATCTCGGTCACCAGAAGATTTTTTTGTCTCGTCTCCCCCTCTTGAAAAATCATCATCTACGACAATGGCGACTGGACACAGCCGGCCATCGTGTCACAGTCGTTTCGTCCGAGTCCGGGGACAATAATGCAACCCCTACTCTACAACCTCTTGCTTTTCCTTTTACGATTGTACAGTGTCTCCCCTTTTTGCTCTGTCCGTCCTCTCTGCACTCGTCGTTTTTTCGTCTCTTTCTCTCTCTCTCTCTCTCTCTCGCTCGTTTGCTCGCCCCCTCCCCCCATTTTTGGTTCACGCAACGGGGTCCATTGCACAACCGTCCGGCGCCAGCTGGCCAACCCCTTGACCCCTCAACCCTCCGTGCGATGGACAGTCGGTTCTCTTTTTTTTGGGGGAGAAGCACATAAAATTTAACCGGACTTGGACGTGAAAAGGATGACCGTTGGCGTAACCCAAAGACCCACAAGTCTACTGGTGCCAGAAGAATTATTTGTTGAGAATTATCAAAAAAATTAAATTTGAAAAATATTGTTGTAAAACGCGATTCTGTCAAAATATTTCATTAATTCTTTGGTTGTTGATTTTTCAGGAAAAATTTTGTTGTTTATTATGCTGAATAGAACTCGTTTTTTTTGTAAACTGTATATGCAGGAAAAATGTGAGGGTTTGTTTTTTAATTTTTCTTTCACGCCCTCTCTCTCGCTCTCCCTCTCTCCGTAGGATATTAAAATTCCGTAAATGTAAAACCTATTTCCCTGCTGTTGCCACCATAGATCACACTTCAACGACTGGCCTCTCGTCAAGCATTTAAAATAGGCACCAGTTAGATTCATTAGTCAGCCATGTTTCGCACCTTTTCCGAGCGCCGCACACGTGGGCCCCACTGAATTTACGAGGTATTTTGTACTTTGTGTTCCTCAAACTCTCTTATTCCTCGTTTCACGTTCTCTCACTTTAAATAATTCATTCACAAGCCCCACGAGCCCACCCACCCCTGACTTTTTCAGTTCTTCTCCCGTTTCCATTTTTCCCTTCTTTATGTGTGACGTATGTACCTACGCATTCAGTTCCGGTGACGGGAAACTATAGTTTACGAGATCGAGACGTCGTATTCATGTCGCGAAAATTGGATGATTTATTTGACAGGTTGACAGTGGAAGAGAGAGGAAACGGATGTGAGTGATATGGGAAGATAATTTTATTTGTTTCTGGCTGGATTTCGGGAGGTGGAGAGGAATTAGAAGATTAAGATGTGAGAAGTTTCCTTGAATGTTCTCCTGTAATTTTGAAAATTTTTCATTTTCATTTCTATGATTTTTTTTCAAACAAAAAGCCAATTTTCTGAAAAGAAAAGAACAATCTCGCTCTCTTTTATATGCAAAAGAGGGAAAATCTCAATTCAATGATAATCTTTCTGTATGTGATGTGTTGTCCTAGTTCTACTTTAATTGAAAAAACAAATTTTTCTCGTCAAAAAATATTGAAATTAAACTTAAAAATAGCGAATCAAGTATTTCAAATGTGTATTCAAGATGAGGGGCAAAATCATTTAGACCCCAGCACTACCTAAGGCCCCGCCATTTTGCATTATCCCAGTGCTTTAACCCGTTACGTAACCCCAACGCCTAAATTCCCCTTCCGGTCTCCCCGAGTACCTCAAAACCCGTAACTCTTGCTGCTGTCACAACACGACCATTCGGCTGTCACTTGCGGCGCTCGATTGGATGAAATCTCACTCCCGCCTGGGCCGCCCGAAAGGGGTAAAATAAAGGAGTCATTGAAGACAAGTCTCACGCGTCACATTCGTCCGGAATTCCCTCTCCCCCGATCGAAAACAATAAAACAAAAAGTGGGAAATCGCTTTCGATCGAGGAAATGACAGAGATCGTTAACATTATCACAGATTCATTGGTTGAAATTTTCCTTGGGGGAAGGGTGTGAGTATTACGGGCGGTCTGCTATTCCTCCATTTTAATGGTACACATAAACGTGATCGAAACGTCCCGCGCACGGATCCTCGATTGGCTGTATTCCGAATAAACGCCTAGAGCCCAGTAGTGCACGCGTTATACGACAATGGATCGAAACTGCGGGTGTAACAATGAAAAGGAGGAGAGAGAGCGAGTGCTGTATTAACTATATCCACCCTCTGTTCCTCTTAGTGGCCCTGCACGAGTGTTAATGCCCAGCGTTAACTCTACTTTTGTCCCTGGTTGGACGAATGGCAACTTCAGTAGCAATGAACTAGTCTTTATACTTTTATTATGGCACTGAGGATGACAGGGAAATTGAAGTCCTGCCGATAGTGGAGAGCAGGGAAAAATTAATAAACACGCGGCTAAAATGTAAAATGCTAAATTTATTGGGGTATGTTGACTTTCTCGGCAAAGAATCCAAGGTTTTTTTTAATCAATATCATATAACTATTCAATTCTTTATCCACAGAAATTTATCCGGTGAAAAAAAATTGCCAAGTAAATTTAGTGCACATTGTATCTAAAAATTCATCATTTTCAAGGAAAAAAAAATGATATTTGAGACGCTTGAAATTTATTGAAATTTATTTTATTCGCAGTTGAAATAAAACAAAATGAGAGCGATTTTGCAATGAAAGACTGAAAATTTTCAGAAAAATCGTTGCACCAAGAAGCCTTAAAAAATCCAACGTTTTTAAGGAAAAAAAAACGAATCAAAGCGTGAAACTGTAAATCAAGGGTTGCTCTCAAAAATTCCCCTTTTCCCCTGAAAAGTGGTAAGTAAAAAAAAAACGGTAACGAAAGAGTTCCACCCCTTTTCTTCCCCTTTGGTACCAAAAGCACCCCGAGTCCCCGTTTCAACCCCCTCGTACCCAACCATACAATTTCCACTTTTTCACGGAAAAAAAATCCCCCAAGAACCCGCTCGCACCGAAAATAAAGGATAGTTGATGTAAAGTAGAGGTGAAAAAAAATTATGAAGCGTGCGTCGCTCCAGTTTTCTCCGTTACGCAGATGCTACCCTTCTCGACTTTCCGATGTTTTACTCAAAACCGCATCAATTCTCCTCTCTACCTCTCCTCCTCATCCTTCTCCATCCGGTATTATTCCGCGTTTGAGGAGAATCCCGTAACGAATCCCGCGTTTTTTTTCTTACTTTTTTCCAGAAATAAAATACAAGCTCGACGAGGGTCTAACCAATTGGAGCCCAGGGGTGTGTTGAGTTAAAGGGAAAGAGAAAAAAAAATCTTTTTAAAAATATGTAAACCCAAAGGAGCTTAATAGACCCGACGACCCGTTGGGAGACTTCAAAGTTGCTTAATTTTCTCTGAGACCAAAAATTCTATTTAATTTCGTACTCAACTATAAATAATAAACGACTGTGGGGAGATCAAGAGAAGTAGATAGGGACGCTTCGGGTGATGACCAGTGAATTTTTTAATTACTGAAATTAGCCAGTAGACTCACTCATTACGCGAAAGAGAAAAATGCTGTCGTGCGGGGGGTGGGGGAGGGGATTAAGTGGAGTATGTGGGGCTGATGATGGCGCACGCGGGGCCACTCCGATGCTCCCGGGGCCCGTTTTATAGCGGGCGTGGCAGGCGCTCTTCATGGGGGCGTTCGAGTATTTATGCTCGATGCCGGCACGCGCCTTTTTTCATCTCCCCCTCCCCGCCCTTCTCGCTCGGGCGGGTTTTTTTACCTCTAAAAAAACTCGACGTGCATCTGTCGCTCACCCAGCGCTTTACACCACGCATGCGTCGATGCATCAGTTTCAGGCGCACGCGTTATTGTTTATTGGGATTGGGTTACTGGAGCGCGGTATAACCCAGTGGCTCAGATTTCATTGGAATTATTGGCCATCGGCAAATTGAGTTGTGGAGGGAATTCTAGAATTTCGGGGTTGATTTTGAGGATGTAAAGGGTTTAAGTTAGTGGGGATTACATTAATCGATTGGTATTATTCGAGTCTAAAAATCACCTAAAAATCAATTTGTAAGGATTGGTCGGTTAGGAATGATGATTAAAAATCATTTTATAAAAATAATTTCGCTAATCTGTAGAGAAAGGGGGTTTCCAAATTTGGATTTAAATATTTTGCGCAAAATTGCTGAAAGTCCGAAGTTCTACAAAATATTAGATTATTTTTAGGAATTTTCGATTCTGGTAAAAAACGCAGAAGCAACTCTGAAGGGGGCAAGGGGTGCGGGGATGAGGGATTTTTCCGCCGTTGAAGAGAAATCTGGAGTGTTCTCACTCGACTTTAGCAGAATCTGGCGTTCTTATCTGAACGCCCGAGCTAATCCATTGGGTATCACTTGTGCCTACCTGCTCTTCCTTTCTCCGCTGTAATAAACGAGCCTCCTTTTTCCTCCCTCGTATAATCTCTGCTGTGTGCCTCCCAAGATATTGCCAAACATCGCACTGGAATGCAGACACAGTTTGCCTGGTGGAAAAAGAAAAAAAATGAAGAGGAGGAAAAACATGGAATAAAACGGGGGAGGAAAAAAAATAGATAAAGCGAGGGGCGGGCGTTGGCAGTCGTGGAAGAATGGGCCAGTTTGTTATACGAATGGAGAGAGAGAATGCAGGAAAAGAGAAAGATCTTGTGGTTGCTCGTGTTGAGCGCGTTTACCCGGCGCCTGAGTACGGACAAGCTGAGGTTGTAGTGCTCTCTCTCGTGCTGACTCGCTATCCACCGGGATACTGTCTCATCCTTCACTGATCTCGATCACGCAATGTAAATTCGGCAACGTTCTTTTACTAAGACGTTTGTTTACATTTAACCAGGCGCAAAATTAAAAAACTAAACTATATGGATTTACAAAAAATGCAATTATCCACTTGTGTTCTTATAAATTATTTTCGGGAAGAAAAAAAAACATTTTTTCAAAGTTTCCAAAAATAAAGCACTGTCTGTTACGTTTGGAACAAAAAATAGGTAAATTATCAGAAAGTCGTCCATTTTTTTCGGACCACTAGAGTCGGCCATTGCAATATTTCTACGACATTTTTATCGACTCGCACTCTGGGCTGGGGTTGATCTCCCCTCTCAAAAAGTCAGCAACGTGGAAACTGCCATACACGGCATAATTTTTCTCATCTGTATTGTGCCGGCAGTCGTAATAAATTCCAGGCGTCATAGATTTATCATAGTCACGCGATCGCGCCCGACGTCAGTAATTGCCGAATTGTGGCCTTTCACTGTTTTCTTTCATTTCAACGCTAGTTACTGACCGCAGGGTGAGAGGGATTGCCATGGGGTGCGAAAAATAATGACTGCGTGCATTTTTCACGGGCGTGACAAAAAATTGGGGGATTGGGCATTTTTTTTTTCCTCACCCCTGCTACTGACCCCGAGATCAGTTTATTTTCGGTGGCAAGTGAGGGTAGACTGAATTATTAAATGGCAGAAATGGTTCGCGAAGTCTGATAAATCTCAGTCGAATTAAATTTAGCTATTGTCGGAGGGAATTTTGCCGAGGAACTATTCTCTTCACTTGCCAAGTCTGTCTCCAAATATTATCATTTTTTTCTTTTATTGCTTTACATATTATAATGACGAGAAATTATTAAATGATTAGGCTACGGATGACTTGAATGACCGCCTGTTACAATTATTAATATTCAGGATTATTGTAATATAATTTACAATATACTTTAACAGAAAGTTTTCCATAGAAATTTACAATAACAAAAATTGTAATCAAGGATCATAATTCAAGATTTGTACATTGAAATCTACAAATTGTTATCGAACGTAAAAAAATCGCAAAATACAGTAACGGCTCCGTCATGAGAATCGGAGCGAAATAAGGGAAAAAGTCGATATAAGAATTAAGTTAATGTCTTTATGGACTGCAGTAACAATCGCTGAAGCGTGTATCACAGTTGGACGCTCTGGATGTCCACCAGGCCCCCGATGATAGTGGGACGCTACCACTGCAACTGCCCCGGCTACAATTTTCCCCCGTCTTTTAATTCCGAGACAGGGGATTATTCTGAGGGGGGCACGAATGATGGCCCAACCGTGAGATTGGAGAGCTACGATGATAACAACCTGTGGCACTCATCAGTTGCACTGCAAGACCGAATGCGTCCAATCGAGAGAAAGTATTTGACGTTCGTTGCGTCGTTGAATCGAATTTTCCGGAGCGAATTTAATGAATTTTTTGGAAAAAAAAGAGGGGAAACTCCAGTCGAGAAGAAATCGCGTCTGATAAAGTTCGGGCGATTGAGCAATTTTGTCTAATTATTATTGTTCTCTCTCCCTCTCTCTCTCTCTAAAAAAAAAACGAACGTGAAATGAGGGAAAATATCTTTCAGTGGTACTTTTCACGAGAATTATTTCCTCAAGGCCCTTTCTCTGGACGCAAGAGGATTTCTTCCAGGGTCGAGCCCTCGTCGATCTCATTTTAACAACCGTAAAAATCTGGAGCGTATCCATTGTCTTCCTTTCTCCACGACAGATAGTCGTTCGTGCCACGATTTCAAAGCATTTTTTTTTGGAAAAAATACTGACCACCAGAGTTGACCAATTGGATTATTCTCTGACCATGAATTTTCAGTTTCTGACACTCTTTGTGAAATGAATTCCTATTAGAAATGAACTCTCATCGAGATAAATTCCCTCAAGCAGATTAAAACGGGCCACGGCCCACGGGAGCGTTGGCACGTGATGTTGACAGGTTTATGACGCTCGGTAGAACCGCAGTTTTGACGTAATCTTAGCAATGACGGCTCAACGACTCATACAAAAGGGTGCAGAGACGTCTGGTGTGGGAGACGAGGCCAAACCCTGGGATAATCGAATTGAGCTCACTAGTTTTCGTATTTATATCAATAAATGCATAACCTAATCCGCTTCGTGCAGAACAAATATTTGAAGAGAGACGGAGGAGCGTAACCTCGTCGGTCCATTGCCGACAGGAATTTTCTATCTGTAAAATGAAAAATGTGGGGAAAAAAAAATTCGAAATTTTTTTTCAACACTCTGAACTAATAGTTAAGATTTTTAGATAGTTTCAGGGGGTTGTAGAATTCTAGAATTCTTTGGAGTCGACCTGGGACACGAAACAGTTAGGTCGCCTCTTTGTTCCAAATATCGCTAAAATACGGGCGGTATAAAGCCATAAACCACACTTTACCATTTTACCATTTTTGTTGCCTCGGAAGGTCAGAATTTTGGAGCATGCAAATTTTCTACAGTTTTCTATGGTATATATATTATTTTTCGATGGCAATAGGGAGGCTACAACAGCTGAATTTCCTTGACTTTACGGTTCTCGAGAAGTGAACAATAATAAATAAATCAATTCACAGTTATTTTTCAAAAGCAGCAAGCAGCAGTTCAAATTGTCCATTTCCATAGAAGGAAACGAAATCACTCTGAAAAATTACGTGAAACCAAAAAAAAATGTTGTGGTGGTTTTAAGAAAGAAAAATTAAATTAAATTGTTAGTTAAAACTAGAGCGAAAAGGGGTTGAAATCAGCGTTTGGACGACGCAATGTAAGAGGGGATTTTACAATTCTTGTTACCTCTGGAATTTCAAGCAAACAATATAACTCGGAGTAATAATTTAAAAGCAAAAAAAATGTATTCATTATGGTCATTAATTAAAATAAGTTGTCAAATAATAAATAGAATGTCTAGTCCAGAAGTGAGGGAGAATTGTGAAATTCGAGGTATTATTGAGCCCTTTCTCAATACTTTTTTTCTCTTTTATCCGGAAGATATAACATTATGTGCTTTATGATCGCGACATGCCAAGACGACCGGGCTGAAACGAAATATAATACTCGTTACGACATCGTAAAGGAACCTTTCAACGGGTATATATACACGTTTACTTGGTGGCTAACATTCTCATACGACGTGGATATATGAGAGAGTGAGAGAGTGAAAGAAAGTACCGAGCCACCTCACCAGCCACAGGAGCTCAGGGTTACTGTGGATGTGTTTTTTATACCTCTACTGAGTTACGACGTAAATTTTCCACTTCCCACCCCTCCTCACCATTTTTTTTTTATCCGCGAAACCCCTTTTATTGCGGAACCTTTGGCCACATAAATTCATAATCAGCGGAGGGAATGAAGGGGTACTTGAGACATTCTCAAATAATGTTCACACTTTTTCATGGTAAATTACCACTTGACAAGTTTGCTGCTGGCATGTTAATTTTTACTATTTTATCTTCAACCAAACTCCAAAAATATTGAAATTGAGGGAGAGAAGATAAGAACAAGTGGATCACTCGAAAAAGACTCCTCCGGATTTCATTCGACTTATTAATACACAAAAAAAAAAAATTGGAGTCCTCAATCGACTGCAAATGCGGCGAAAAATGAGAAAATGCGTATTTCTAAAGAGGGAAAAAAATCTCGTCGAAATAATATTTGTCGAGGATGATCCCTTTCAACAGCTTTCTCATTGTTACAACCCTGAGCTCCACCCCCATCATGAGAGACGAGTTACGGTTATACGGTTATGATTGTCATGTTTTGTCAACTCCTGTCTCCTCTCTGGTATGTTTTCTCGGTGCCGACAAAAGGGATAACAGTGCCCGGAATATGCCAACAAGAACGTAAAGACAACCTTGCGGTTTTTCCGCGTCTCAAGATCGGTTAACATTGGACAATGATCCGGAAGTTTTGGTACTAAAAAATTGGATACGTATCTTATGAAAAGACTAAATCCCATTTGGGCTTTGCCTTCACAGATTCCGTCATCCGTATTTTTTTTTCTATTCATTGATTTACTAAAAATCGTCACGGTTAATTTCGCCGTGTGTAAACATCGGGGGATTTTGACGAGTGTTTACAAATTTTGTTCCGAATTTTTGAGTGACAAACTCAATGGAAAGCCAGAGATGAATTTGCTGGGATTTTCCCCTTTCACTCCGGCTCAAATTCTTTTTTTTTCTTATTTTATTTTTTTATTTATCACGAAGTAGTGGATTTATTTCAAAACTATTATTTATATTCACTAAGTTAATTTTTTTATGTCACTCTATAAAGAACAATTAAACAACTGTTTAAAATTCGCGCCTGATTGAAATTTTTAAGACGACAAATATTCCACTGACAATAGTAATTGTCTGAGGTTTGTATTTATATTTGTTTGTTGTTATTTATAATTGTTATTTTATTTTTGATGTGTTGGTGGGTTCGATGCAGCTCTGCGTAACATTCACAGATACCTGTAGGGGCGAAACAAATCTCCAGAAGCCTAAAAGATTGAACAAGTAAATAAATTAAATGTCACGCGGTTCCAACAACTTGTTGACTCTAGTTAGAAATTGAATGTCCAACTAGTGTTTCGAACCTTGCGTCTTCCAGGAACCGAACAATGCAAATTATTATATATTTTTACAACCCCCCGCGACTCATCAGCGCCTCATCGTCCCCTGGAACGACAGGAAAGTCAACCTGGAAACCCCAAAAAATGGAGCGTTTTCGGCCCTCGAGAAAACGCTAATTCTGTTAGTGAAAATAATAGACCTCAGTAATAAAACGGTCGAAAATAGGTATTTTTGTTGCCTCAAAAGACTCGGGTTTACCTGTTTACATTCGGGGCCCCGGCCCTCAAGTTCTTCCAATATACATCGGTTAAAAGTCAATTTTTCAAACGCCATAACCGAAAAAATGCCTCGACAATAATTACTAAGCTCCTCATAATTAAATCAATCATTGAGCCTCGGAGGCCTCGAAATTTCTAGTAATTGTTAAACATTCGTAAAAATTTCGTGAAAATTAAACAATTGCTTTATTTGGTTTTTCAATTTTAAAAAATTTGAGAGTATTTTTTAATGTAATACTGTGACATTTTTCAAGTTCAACCAAACACCAGAACAACGAGAAAACAACGAGAACATGATAATGTTATTAAGCAATGAACAAATTTCACTGGAGCAGTTGGGTAATTTACCCCAAACCGTAAAAATACTACAATTAATTATGTAACAAAACAGTGATTTCTACTGAGTTTTTTTCTCAATATAGCAAACAATACATAATAAAGATTGAGTTTCAAGTTTTTGCAACGAAAAATTCAGACTTTTTCCAAAAGTGCAACCAGTGAACAATAAAGCGGAAAGCCACTGTGATCAGCAGTGTATGACCTACTGCCAGCCAAGCTAAATTCAAATAACCTACAACAGACCTCAGGAATCTGATAATCAGGACCCCCTTCGGCGAACCGTTCAGTAAGGGTTACTCCTGTAGACCGAGAGGGCCATAAAGCAATAAAAAATGTAATTTCACTAGATTATTCATTTCCCAGCCCTAGAGGAAAATTTCAATGGGCTGGACAGCAATAAAACCGCTTGAGGCATCAGTAGGTCAAATATATCCCAGTAATACTCATCAAATTCGTTAGCAAACGGCGGGCAAGTCAAAAATTATAGCTACTCGGAACAAAATCTACGATCACGGCTTCTCGGAAGGAATCCTTTGTCCTGGCTTTCCCCGACCCAGGGAAAAAAAACGAATATATATATATATATATATATATATATATATATTGAACTAGTGCCAAATGACAAAACACGCCCCCCTGCAGCTGTCCCCCCGAAACCCCGTGTAATTATTCAAAAATCAGAGAAAATAAAATAGCGTTTAGACTCTTTTTTTTCTTTTTCTGTTGTGTAAAAATCGTCAGATGGTTTTGTGAGGGTTGAATCGACGCGTTTCCCAGTCAACTCTTTAAGCCTCTCCCACGGGAGCGTGTCAGGTCCCCGGAGATCTCGGACAAAAGAGTCCGTACATGACTCGGGAAACGTCAAAGGATTATTCCGGATATTTTTTTTTTCCTCATTTGAAGGAAATATTTTCGAACGGGTCTATCTACCCAGGGAATCGCTAAACGCTTTTCATTAGTCATCGAAAAAGAAAAATGAGACTTTTGCCTTTCGCGGAGAACAGATGAGATTCCAAAATATGTTGTGACACTGAAAATATTGTCCTCAGTTTTTTCCCATTCGAAAGCAAGAAAAAAAATACCATTGAGAGGTCAAAAATCTTTTCACTAGTGAGCTGAATTATTTAAAAATTTCGTCACTCAGTGCTCGCCTACCCGAACCACTCTCCCTCGGGATGATTTACGCGCAATAAAAATCCGTCCTAAATCCACAACAGAAGTGTCAGCAAAAAGTCCCCTTCCAATTCGATCACTAAAAATTTACCTATTTCCAGAAAATTGCATTCTCCGTAAGTACCTCCAACCAAATGCGTCAGGTAATATTCTAAAAGTATAACGGTTAACTAAATTTACCCTCAAGAAGTGACTAGCAGAGTCAAAGAGGACCGGCAATAAATAAATAAATGAATACGACATAATTGTAACGCGTATTTTTGGCCTCGTCCTCTGCGAAGAGGTTCGACTTTTAAAAGGTTTTTGTGTTTTGTCATTTCTGGCTAATAAACCCACCTTCTGTGCCGAGCGGGTCGTACATTTCCAGGGCAATCAAGTGGCTTGAGTATTTGGGGAGGGGGCCTTAGGTAGATAGGCCTTAGGCGACGGAGGGACTGGAGGGGACTCATTGCTAAACGGGGTGACGGCCCTAATATTTGACGCTCTCTTTTATTTTCTTTTATTTTCTGATAGACTAATGGCCAACTTGCTCCGCCTGTCGTTATGATACATAATCACTCCAACTGCCTCAGCAAGAGTCCAACCCTTCTGTAGCCTATGAGGGCCCTCTACCTGCGCTAACAATTCATTTGACAATTCTGGGAAATATCGGTAATTTTCACTGAAACATTCCTCCCGGATCAATTCACTCTTGGACTCGGTTTATTACGGGGCGCGTTGCATGTGGAGGACTAATTTTGTTTTGGCTGGTTTCAAGCATTGGGCGTCGCCGATCGAGGGCCTTTATTGTTGTCCCTATATACTCCTTCTGCGACACAATTGACGTGGTGCAATTTTGTTTCGTCGAGGGTGAAACGGTTTTAATTACTTTTTGTTTGGAATGGATGCATTGTCATCGATGAAAATTTAAGTTTCGGATTTTGTGGCTCAGAGTCATGAATTATTATATTAGCAAAAAGACCATACACATTCGCAGAACATGCAATTATCCACTTTGATTTTGGAAGAATAGATGATTTTCTAAGTCAGTAATATGGTGGTTCTCGGGGATAATTACATTTTTCGGAAAAAATGACAGTTTTCGGCTGCATATTCTGAGTCATATTGTTTTTAGTACTTAAAGGAGAGATTTGTTTATCGAAAGAAGATTACCGAAAAAGGATTCGTGATGAGCTCATTTTTACGGTTGGATCGGTTGCAAAATCTCGGAGAATTGGGTCAGTTTAATGCTCTTACGTTTAAGCGGGCCGAAAAATTTTCTGTTGATGCTATCGGTTTTGGGGAGAGGGTTTTTATCTTGGGTTTGTTGTAGATTATAGGCTGAACCTCGCGGGGAACATCTGAACGTTGGCGCCGCGGGGATAGTCCATGCAGGAGGAGTCTGAGAATTCCTGGTTCATTTTATATGAAGAGAAGAATTGAAGATAAAATAGAACAAAAGGTTAAATATTTTTGTAAAATTTTCCCAAAAGTCCATACTAGAAAAAAAACTAATACATATTTTTTAGCAAACAATTTTCCTAGCACAAGGCTCAAGAACTTCATTGTTTTTCTCTCATTGCAAGCGAATAGATTTGAATCATCTTAAATTTGTAAAAACAACATTTGAATGGCCACAAAGGGATGTAAAACCAGGATGAATGAAGATTTTACCATGAATGTAATTCGATACTCCAATAGATCGTGGGTTGAAGAACCGGAAAGCGATGATCCAACCAAAAATCTCCCTAGCTCGGCCATTCACAAAAAAAGTGAACCGACTTGCATCGGTCAAGTCCGGGGGTCGTAACGTAATATTTGTTAATTGTGAAACTCGATACAGAGACTGTAGGCTCTACCTGCGTCCTCCCTTTTTTTCGTGGGAAGCATGGAGATGTGTGAGTTGAGTGTGTGTTATGTGGCCACGCGAGAAGAGAAGCTGACCACCCCCGGGTTTTCGAGATCCCAGATAGCGCCACACCTGCCCCGACGATGACGACTTCATTCAACTTTTCATCCGGAGTAAACCGTCCGAATCTAAATACACGATTCCACCAATTCTGGATATTAAATGCTGTCTCAAACTTCTTGGTAAACGCGAGACGAGTTGGTTGCACCGAGCGATTAATGGATAAGTGGAGTCATTGATGAATATAATCCAGTCCACTAATGTTCGAAGAGCGTAATGGCTGGGAATTTGGTATTGAGAATTACTTGAAATCCTTGAAAGGGTCCTTCTGTCCATCCCGACTGCTAAGATCCCTAATTTTCAACCCCCCCCCCCCCATACTTCGAGATAGTATTTCATCTCTACTAAATGCCCTGGACAGGTAAAATCACGGATGAGTTGAGTATACGGTCGGGAATATTGGATTCCCACGGTCCTTCATCTTTCAAAGTACAACTGAAAACTGTTTTTTAATCCACAAACTGACCCCACGTATATTTCATCAACTCGTAAATTTTCTCTTCAACAATATTTTTAATAATCAAATCACTTGATCAAGTCGAAAATTATTAATTAATTAGTGAGTGCCAAAATCATTCCCTCCTTTCAATTGAAATTAATAATATTTCCAAATAATTAATTATTATTACTCCCATATTTTTGTGTACATTACATCAGTTAAAAAAAAATCCGAATCATCAGCTGTCGTTCGAACTTCTACGGTTAAAAAAACATTTTCTTTGATCGTCAAAAAATTGAAAGAAAAATTTCTTGATATGTAAATGTTCCCATCGAAAAATCAAAAATAGATTTATCACGCATGTGAAATATAAAAGGCAACCCTTGCCAGGTAGGATACTTTTCATCCAATATTCACCTAAAAATTTCATCCCCTTATGTAAACGACTATTCAAATATCTGAAAAGATCAGAGCTACATACCTGCCTATATAGGACTACCTGGGAAATGCATCGCGGGAGCCGAACGTAAATTCCTAGACGCAATTTTGCGTCCATATACCGTCATCCCTCCCCCCGGAAAAAAAGGATGAAAACATCGATTATTTCCCCCCCCTTAAGGAAAAATTTTGTGAGGCCCATTGGGGGCAGAGGGCTCGCTCTGTGCGAGGGTGATAGACACATTGACCGTGGGAGCCCGATACTCATCCTTTTCACCGGTCCGTCCACATGTTTGGCAATTCACTTCGATTCAATTTGAATAGGACCAAACCCGTGGGAGTATAGTCGTAACTCTTACAAAATTTTTCGTAATTTACTTTCTCTCAATTCTTCAAAAAGAGAAAAACTCGGCCGCAACCCTTCGCACTGACGCGCGGAATAAAGTGACATGGACAAGTGTGGGAATTTATAGGGTTTACGTATATATATAGTTGGGAAAACCCACGGAGAACGTACCTCGACGTCTCGATCTCAGTTCGGGGCATATTACAGCCATTCATCATATTTTCCTCGCGAAAAATGGACGTACGATTCAATAAAAATAACGGAACAATTTTTCCTGGTAATTTTTATTGAATATTTCTCTCCGTGAAGCTTATTATTAATGAAACATAAGTCCTAGACTAAATTAATTAATTTGTTAATTAATTGAGTGGGGAAACATTGAGGGAAAATATACGGGAGAACACAAGAAGAGGTTTTTTTTGAGAGAGAAAATCGTTCCCTTTTTTACCCCATTTTTAGCAAGTTTTGGGAAAAAAGCAGTTTTTAATGCCCAGAACGTTTTCCTTTTTTTTTTTTTAAAGAAACCTAAAAGCCGCCGTGGTCGCCCCCGCTCCACTGTTTCCGGTCATTTGCCACAAAAAAAAACTCTTTCGACTGGGATTTTCAAATTGGAAATTCAATTCCAAGTGTTCCTTTTTACCCATTCAACAAAAAAGTAAAATATGTTGTTTTTAACAAATTAACTGGTAAATTGGTAAATTAATTCCCAGAAGTTTCCAATGCTCTTCCGACAAATGTGGTAACCCGCATAACCATGTGTTTCGGAAGCGGAAAAACCTTGTAAAAATGCGCCCGTAATTTAGTTTTCTCAAGACCAAACTCGAGGAGAGCCGGCCACTCTTCCCTCCAATGAATTTGTTTATTTAACTTGACACGTATTTCCGAAGTTGTGTCCGAGGGAGAATCCCTCGAGGGATGAAGGAGTGGTAATCGATCCTCTGAATGATGCGAGAGAGAATGAGAGGGAGAGAGGGAGTGAAAGGAAAAAAATAATATGGGGACGATCTTCCGAGTGGCCATCACCGCTTGGCCGGAAAAAGTAGGAAAAGAGGCCACGTTGCGAGTTCGGTATTATCCACACGACGCAAAACTTTCACACGGGGTGTCATGTGTGGCCTTCGAAAACCTGCAGCCAACACACCCTCATCCACCGCTTTTTCCGGTCATTTTCTCGGAGAAGGACGTGCTGGGATCCTCCAGAGGCTTACACGGGAGAAACTGAAAAATTCTTAATAGAAAACACCGGATCCACTGAATTTTCCTCATTATACTTGAAGAAAGTTTACTGATAATTATGAGTACTCAAAAGGACAGCAACCATTTTGTTAATTACCAAAAGGATTCAAAAATCTCAAAACTTCAATTTTTTGATTAACAGAAAACATCAGTAATTCCGTATTTCGTATAAATTATTATTAATGTGAAAATTACGATTTTCAGTTTAATTTCCTTACATGTTGAATTTCAAAATTACTTTGCAGTTGATTTTACACCCAACAAATATGTTAACTATTATTATCGAGTTGGACTTGCCGTTTGGCATTTGAGTATAAAATCTGGAAACATGAATATATTTCTCTCATGTGCACTTTTTTTCAGAGTTCCACAATTTTTTTTTGCGGTTTATGATGCATCTGGGACTGCGCTAAGTTAATTAAAGAGTTTTCAGAGGTGCGGCAGTGAGACTTTTTTATTAATCCGTCGTCTGAAACTCGAGCCTTCACCACAATTCCCAAGGTGGAAATTGTCACGAGAGTGGCTCAAGAGGGGATTCAATCCTAAATAAACGAGACATTTGAATAACAATGTTGATGTAACCAGACGATGGGCTTTTCATTTTGGTCTATTTTGTGGAGAAATTTCCGGACGTCTCCCGCCTTCCTCCGCACCCGTTACAACTATTTATCGGATATCCGATAAATCGCTTTCTTCGATGTATTGCTGATTAAAAAAACTTGAAAAATAAATAAATAAACAGGTATTTTATCGAAAGGAAAAGAAGGAAGCAAACATTTCGTGTAACCGAACGTTGAAAAATAATCTATTATTTATTTATTGATTTTCATTTGTTTATTAAGTAACATCAATTTTTTATTTATGAGTATTATAAAAAATACCAACGCATAAAAGAATGTAATTGAAATAAATTCGATTAGATGGGATTATTTAGATTTTGGTTCTCGAATGCACTCAAAAACCTCAATAGCTTTAATAACTCGCGGACGCGCAGGCAGAATTCCTCGACAGCAGTTAAATTTCTAAGGTATTTTTATGATTTTTGCATCATCATCATTGAGTCATCCAAATCCAATTTTTCAATCCCGAGATATTGAGCAATAATCGCAGTGTGCTCTGCCCCCGTTCAACTCTCGTGATTTGGATTCAATTCCGAAATTATTCCATCACGCCAGCAACTCAAAACACGCATGTCAACTAATTACCCAGTGAGCATTCGAATTAATTGAGTCTGAGTTAAGCAATCCTCTCATGGCAAAAATCTATATCCTATATCTCACCCGAGCAATCAAAACACGTTAACCCCATGGAATAACTATATTCCCCCGTTCACCAGGTGCCGTCAGCCGCAATTTCCATAATTACCCCTTTATCGACACCTCATCAAAATAAATAGTACAACTCAAACATCAGTTTCGTGTGAGATTGTCCATGTTAACATTAAGAAAGCCTTCATCAAATTTTAACCCCAATAATTATAATAAAGAGGCGTAGTACTGCTTCCATTTGTCATCGAGACTGCCAGTCCCCAACGTAAATTAATATTTCTCATGTGAAACGATCGATTACATCTACACAGAAAGGAAAACCATTAAAAATACATGAAAATGTAAATGACCGACTTTTCCACATTAATCGAAACTGCTTGGTGGAGAGATTGCCCGTGGATGGCGTGATTAGAATAATGTGATAATTCAGGGGACAAGGAAAATAAAATTCATAAGTTGAGGAGTGAATTTCGACATTGATAATAAATAAGTAGAAAGTAACAGTGATTTCCCTTTTCAAAAGTTGATGATGCTTACCAGGTCGATAACTCTTTCCTTTTCTTTTTCTCTCTTCAATTAATTAAAATTTTGTAAAATAATTTGTCAGGTCTACATTTTTTATATTGAAAAAAAAAAATGTTAATCTCAATGAAAAATTGTAATTATCTCTTTAAATAAATGTATTCATTTGTCTGGAATACATTATCATTCTTCTGGGGCAGAACATCCGAAGCCAAAAAAAAAGTATTAAAAATGCATAAAAATGAAAATGAGTAGAGTCTCCCCCACGAGCCCTCCAAACCCTTTTTCGCCAGAAATATGTGGTGTTGTAGTTTCATCTTTAATAGCCAGTGGGAGTGGTTGGTATTCGTTTAGTGCGTCTCCAACAGCCGGTAAAACTAAGAGGCTTTTTCTCTAAACAATATTTTACGATCACTTTTTACACGCGCCCCTTCCACTTTGAAAGCTCATTCCATTTAGTGATATTTTGAAAAAAAAAAAAGCAACACCGGTATCAACCTCATCCGAGCCTGGGGGACAGTGTGCCTCATCGGGTTTTAACGAGCGAGTGCGGTTGAGGAAGAGACGAAGAGTTAAAATGTGTTTGACAGTCGGCACATGCGTCGAATGTGTCAAACGATTGTTACAAACCATTAGCTTTTATGTTGGCACACATTTAAAATTACCTAAATTACCATTAAGTCCTCTCACTTAACATACTCACCAAAGAGTCCCTGTCTTTCCCAAAGAAAAAATCTCAAATTATTTATTAAAGTTCGTCTAACATGGCACGGTAATTGAATTAATTTAATTCCAAATCTTGACTCGAATTGCAAAAAATGAACAAAAAATCTGTGACATCACTGGATCCAGTTAGCTTTTATAAAAATACAAAACTCTGAAAACCTTTGTCACCTGAAATGCTTTTTTTTAATCTCTTGGCGTCGCGCCAGAGGACCATTTTTGTGTCTACCCTTTCTTCTTTACGAGGTATTTTCCATTTTCAAAGTATTTCATAGGATAACGTTCAGTATCTGCTGCCGCGGAAGAGAATGGTCCTCAGATAGTTGTTGGTGCGTCATTTGGGAGTGAGTATTGTTCTAATGGGTACTTTTACTAATTGTATTATGTTTACGGGCGCCGAATGCTCAATTGAGATAATGTGTGGAGAGAAAATGGGAACGGAATGTTACCTAACGCGACTGGAATTTCGGTCTGGGATGGACTCGTAAATGTCTTAAAGTTGTGCGGAATCATTCTTATCTGAGTGCATCTCTAGTAAATGAATAAAGAAATAGATAAATAATATAAATTCCATGAATGCAATAATCTTATTAAAAATTCTTATTCCAGCAAGTCAATTATCTTTACAATTTTTTCCATTCAACAATCGATTTTTCATTATAAAAAAAAAGATTTCAAGCTTTATTTATATTAAAAGTTCTTTGCGTAATTAATAAATTGATGTTTCCTCCAAATGAATGATTGACTTGCTAAGAATAACGATGTTTATTGCATTTAAATAAACAATTGGTCGGGGCAACATCAGACTATCGAATCCTTTTTTTTTAATTTATTTTTATAGAGTTGAGCTGTCACACGAAAATCGATCGATAAGCGACGCCCCGTACTTTATCGAAATGTCCCCGAGTATCCGGTAACTCCACATCCCCTAATTAGTCGCTTGAAAAAAACAGTTCGATGACACGTGTCCACAGCGTCTGCCGGTGGAGGAAAAATGTGGAGGAGAAAATCATCTCCAGCTGGTGTTTCCAAAAAGACACAAAACAAACATGAGTTTTCAATTTTCCTCGATTTTTAATTGTCTGGAGGTTGAAAAAAATTTAGAATTACGGGAGACTCCAAAATGGATTGGCCTTCACTCGACTGAGGCGAGTGAAATCAATTATTCGAGAAACCGGATGAATTCGAATGAATTGGTTTACATATTTTGAGAAATAACTCGAGGTTTAACCGGATTACTCGATTCGAATTTCGGGCTTCCATATATCGCTGCTCAAACGGACACAGGACTCGAATTACCCCCGTGTCAGTCTCCATTATTCAGGGTCGATAATTCCATCCTAATTGGTGTTAATACTCCATTCGCCAAGTCCATAGAAATCACTTCCGCTTTAGATCCTTTACCCAGACTATTTTCGAAGAGGGCTCCCCCATGTCGTGCAACAGGAGGAGAAAAGGGTTCGGACAGTGTCTCGAGATCGGTGGGGATTTAACGAGATTAAATCATTTTTACAATGATTCGGGGGAACAGGTACTTCTGATTCGTGGGAAAAGTGTATTTTCAGTTTGTTCTGAAGAGAAAATGAATATAACAGTTGCAGACAATTAAAATTCTTTCGCTCGTCCTATTAAGTGTCAAAAAACTGAGAATGTTTTTTTTGCCCACAGGGGCCGAACATGAGCATTCTACCCTCACTTCGCTCGGTTAAAAACACCTCACTTTCATCTATTTTGCCAGAAAACTCCTATTCAACCCTCGCGGAGCAGAATGAGGCAGGCATGGGGGCACTTGCTTATAACCCTCACCTTCGGCTCGAGTCGTAATTTTACACATAAGGACGACTTATCTACTTTTCCTCTCTGGGTGAGAAATATACTAATTTATTTCTACTGCAAAATAGACGTCTTCAAATTGATGAAATTCACTCAACAAAAAATGTATTCAACTACAGGATACGCGAACAAACAATTCCCAACAACAAATCGTCGTTAACATTATTTTTCTCTCCTCGGTGGGTTACCGGGGGGCCGATCATAAAAATAAATCTGCCGAAAGTCGAGATCAGTGAATCATCCAAAGCATATTCTCATATTCTTTATCACTAGTCAAGTGAACCCCCTCGCGTGGTATACTCAAATGTATCTTTTTCCTCCCCGAGCCACGGCGTATATCCACATAAAACATGTGAGATATAACGTTTGCTCCAAGACCGAAACTCGAGATTTAAAAATCGTGTCCGGAGTGAGTGGATGTCGGTGCCAGTCGATACATTCTTATTTCCGTACAAAGCCTTTCAATTTCCCTGTCGTTCCTTTGATATTTTTGCGCGACCCTTATGTATATTTCTACGTTGTAAAAAGGTTACCACCCACCGAACCTTTTCCCTTATTTTCTCTCCGCTCGTCCCTCAACGTCCGGTCGTCGCATACACGAGTTTTCTATTTTCCTCCCACCCCTTTTTCCACTGGCTTTTACTTTCCCATTGAAATTGTACTGCGAGACTTATTCGATTTCTCTCGTCCCGTATCAAATTCTATTCATGCCTCATATTTTTATAGTGATTTCATAAAAAAAATAGATAAAAAAAGAGAGCGGGTGATAAGAATGCCTACTCATCTCTGACATTTATTCAACAATTTTCCTCGATACACAAAACATATCATTTGCCGTGAAATTCATTGAGAACTTCTAACAATCGATGATAAACCAGCCTCTTCACATCCTTGCCAGCTACAAAATCCAGGTGGCTGAAATCTGTGTAATTAATGGATACATTCATCAACTTCTTAACACTCACAAAGTTTTTGCTGTAGTGAACGACATCTTCCTTCAGTGCTAATGGATCATTCACGCCAGAAAACAGCACCATCGGTACTATAATATTGCTTAAATTATAAATTGGTGGCTGGGTTCGGCCGTACCTTTGGAGATTGCTACGACTGTTTTCGTAGTCGTAATGCCGGGGCAAACCTTCAATAAACCGAAATAATTTCAATGGATTATTTTTTATTTATTTCCATTTGTTTTTTGTAAATATAGAAAACGTTTGGAGTCAAGTTTAAAATTAAGTTTTGAATTTGTAAATGGAGAGATATATTCAATAAAAATGACGGCTAGCAATGAGGCCCCAGGCAGATGAATAATTTTTACCAAAGAGATGGTAGAATTGACGTGACGATTCGCACTTTTTACATAATTTTACTTCGCTCCCAGACCACATTTCTAAACATAATTCTCAGGTCTTTTGCTGGTAATTTTTATTGATTATTTCTCTTTAAATACAAGCATAGATTTTTCATTAAAAAATATTGATTTCAAGTATTATTATTTATATTAAATGTCTCTTGTGTAATTAATAAATTTATGTGTGCTCCAAATAAATTGTTTCTCTACGTATAGAGAAATAGTCAATGAAAATAAAAAATATTTGTAAGTCAATCAACAATAATACCAATACCATAAAAAGCTTCACAAATAGAGAACTTGACTTTTAATCACCTGAATCCAATTGCTGTAGGAGATAATAAGCGACTTTTATTGACGTCCCAGTGGGATAGTATCTACTGAAGATATTTAAAGTATTCTGTAAAAGGAAAAAAAAGTTATCAAACTTGTTATCTCTATCGGCACTATTGCTATTCACTCACAATGTTAGTTTGTACTCCATCAGCCCCGAAGAAGAACCTCATTGGAGAATAGCAAAGAGCTGCAGTGAACTCGTTCACCATGCACACGTTCTCGAAGAAAAGAGGTAGAAGGACCGTCTGAGAGGACATTTCGGATGCCCCATTGGGTGTGACCTTTTTTCCCCATCGGAGGAACTCAATTAGCAATAATCTAGCAGGAGTCATAGTTTGCCAGGGGCACAGAGGAGCCAGAAGTATCGACAGGTCTATTTTTTTATTGTACTCTGGCCGTTCAGCGAGTAGGAGGGACACCAGAGTGGCTCCAATGGAATGGCCTACGTATGACATTGATGATCGCTTGGTATACCCCAATATGTAATCCATCATTGCTGGGAGGTCCAGGGTTGCGTGTTCATCGAGACTGGACCAAAATATTTAAATCGGCAAAGTATTTTCATAATTTTACCGAAAATAATTACAGAGATAATGTATCTTGGTAAAGAAGGGGGGGAAAAGGCAAGTGAAGATGGAAAGCAAAGGCGATTATTCTTGTGTTATCGAGAAATAAATATCATGTCTGGCGATGTTTCGCATCACAAAAATCGTCATTCCGACTTAAAACAATATTTAAACAGTTGGATTTCATGTTTTTTTTAAGCTTAATAAAGCGTATGCATTGAAAAAAAAAATATTCTTATGTCAATCAAATAGTGTTCTGACAAGAATTTAAATCGACTTTTACTAAGTCAAATATGTTGGGCAAAATTATATTTATTCCCGAGTGTCTAATTTACGCTCAGATTTTCCAGTACGTCCCTACCTAAAATCCCAGAATTGTGAATCATCAGCTGATATCCTCTTGTGTCTCCGGCTGTACGTGTTACCCCGGAGATTGCCTAACCAAACGTCGTAGCCAGCATCCGATAGCATATACGCTAGAAATTTTCAAAGGATAATCAGTAGATAATTCCAGATAAAATTCCCACGATAAAAGATTTCTCTAGAAGTTTACCTTAAATCTAGAAATCTAGTCAATTTTACAAAAACTCTGATAAATTGCAGGATTCTGGGTAAGATTAACGTTTACCAGAGATCGTGAACTAATTTTAACAGGGAATTTCCGAAAATTTTACCAAGACTCATGTTGGGACCAAGGAAAACGAAACTGTCTGCTGATGCTGCCATTCCATGCTGGAGGAACACGACTGGATGTCCAGTACCAGATTCGCCCAGAAGACCTGCTTTAGGAAGCACCCGACCTACTGATAATATGAATCCATCATCAGTAACAACGTCATGAGTCTCTGCTGAGTATCCGTATTGTTGGACCAGACCTGTCTGCGTGAGGACGAAAATGTGGCAAATGAATTTTGAATATTTTGCAATTCCAGCCAAATGGAAAAATGGAGCTTTTTTTCCACTCGAGGAACTAGTATCGAGACACGTTATTAATCGACTGATTTTAGTACGAATCAGAAGTCTCATCCGATGATTCGTTGATCTGATGATCTCTTCCCAGCGAAACCACAGAAAAAAATCACAAAAGATAGTTTTATCTTAGTCAGGTTCACACAACTCCTGATTTTTGTTTACAATTCAAATAAAATATTTTCTGTTACTCACAAAATCCAGAGCGTAATATTCAGCTCCCTTGGCATCGCCTGGAGTTCTCACTTGCGGAATTCGAAAGATGTCTATCAAAGCTGACGAACTGCTGTGCAGCAGCAGCAGCAGCAGCAGAACGCATAGAGTACTTTCACTCACTGAAGTAATCATTACAGCAACGATAACAGACGTTACGAACCTGCTGCATTTGTTTTATTCAGGAGTCAGATGGAATTTCTATTCTCAGTATCCGAGAATATGGAGTGAACTCTAGTCCGGATAATCTTAGGATTCTTAAGTGATACTTCAATTACTGGGTAATGGGGTACATCTCTAATGATCCACTGCCAACTACTTTTTTTTTCATCGTCGGAGATTATTTCTCATTCGAATTCCATTTAATGGGATCGATATCCAATTTCTTGCCCAATTCCATCATTCTCCAGTCAATCTTCTTGCCTCCGTGGTGTGTTGAAATATTCATTTAATCTGACATTATGAAATTTACAACCGACAATTCAATCTTAAATTTTATTTTCTAGGTATCCTTGATTATTCAATCTGCACAGGTTATTTTTCCGTTCGCTGTCGATTTTGAATTTTTAATACCATTTACCATTTACATATTCTCGTGAGGTTTTGCCGGTTTTTAACGACAAATTTTATTTTTATAGTGCATGGAAAGAAAAAATCGTGTAGAAATTACCGTTCCGTTCCTCTCGGGGACAATTACAATAGCGCGTCAGTAAAATCGGTTAACTCCTTAATCCAAGTCTTTTAGAAGAATGTATATTTTCTGGTGACTGAAAAATTCCCCAACGTGTCAATTAAATTTGTATACCCCTGTTTACCACCAAAACTTATCTAGACGTGTGGATAATTTTTGTTAAAGATAGTGAATCTATACTATTATCTTAGAGACGGAACGGTCATTTTTATTTAAAAATTTCACTCCATGTGGTTTGAATTACGTGGCACTGGCACTTTTTAGACGCTAACCGAGACGAATGGCTGAGTCCTTTTTTCCCTTCGCCACTCTTCCCTGCGCACAGGAAACGATAAATTTCCACTGTGTCCAGCCTCCCCCGCATGAGGGTACAACTGCAGTGCAAAAAAAGGATTCAAAGGGAAACTGTTTCAGGTCCCAAGATGGTCCTTGATTTTTTTTTCTCCATGTAGGCCAAACAAAAAACAGTTCTTGGGATTTTCTCCATGTGCAGGCGATTTTTCCTCTCCTCAATTTCTCGAAAAAATTAAAAATCAATGGGAGATGATTTTAATGAATGACATTATATAATTTAGCCAAGTGCGTACCCATGGCAATTGAACCATTAAAATAGGTGGAATTCCATTCGAGAGACCTCCAAAAGAAGTAAAATTCACAATTTTACTCTCCCGTCAATGCTTAAATTTAATCTGCCGTAAAAACTGACATTCGAAAATTTCCATTGAGAGTTCGAGGTTGACGAAGCCCTCAAATTTTTCTGAATCAAAATTTTCTGGATCTCTTTTCCCAAATAACTGACCAAAAGGGGTCTCTCGAACTCGATTATCTCCATGCAAAATCCACCTCTCAACCCCATAGATACTACAAACAACCATAACACCGTTCATCCTGAGTTCATATGAAGTGGTCTCAATGTACGATGATATATCATGCACCGAGAGTGGATGACATCCGAGAATTTCTTTGTGAAATAAACTCGAAGGTTTCTGTGAGTGGCCAGGTTGTGAGTTAGTTCCGCATCTGAGTCATTCGTTCCGTAGATTATGAGAGTTACTTTAGTCCTTGCAGCAATTCTTTGTTGACCGAGAGTGATTGAGGAGGACTGGTTTTGCTTCCGAGTTGAGCATGTCAAGCCTCCAATTCCAAATCCAAGTAATATACATTTTAATCTCACCCCTAATCCTACTATAACAAGGACAACATCGATATATATTGATATCTCGAAAGTCTGTCATGCTGATTCCTTATTGGTTCACAGCCGTACTTGTGGCTAATTTGAAAGTTTCAATTTTGACTGTCACAATTACAGCGCGCCGTAGCGGGCGCTCGTGTTCGTAAAGAAAAAAGGAACAAGTTTTGAAAAATGATATGTTTCTTCCTTCCGAGTTATATAATAGAAATTGTAACTTGATTTGCAAAAAAAAGATGACAAACAAATTAAGAAACAATCCTAAAAATTAAAGTAAAGAAATTATGGGGTCATAAAATCATTTAAATTCCTAAATTGAATTTGGAAAATTCAAAAAAAAAATATCAACGACAAATATATCGGAAAATCTTTGTTGATGAGAGAGAACACACGTGTAGAACACATCGATATATCAACTCGAGTATTTCAATGCATCTCATGCCAACTGATGAATTGAGAATGAAAAATGTAAAGGATTCTTGTACTCGAACAATGTAACGAGCTCAATCGCCTGAGAGACTCGTGCGGGGGCCGGATTTTCATGAATGAGACGCCACCAGCGAGCATGATCGCTCCTGCTGAGCACTCGCATTGGCCGAACTCCTCGAGAGAAAGAAAAAAAATATACATTTGACATTGTACGGGTGGAAAGTTTCGTTTCTCAAGGAGTGACACTCGAGATAAATGGTGCCGACGCCAGTGTTTTTCATTGCCCGCGCGCCAGCAGTGTAACCGGGTCCTCTCTTGTTCCCTCCTGGTGACCAGAAGGAGCCAGACTGTTGTCATAAATCCTTGCTCTCGTGCTGGGTCGTTTAACGATTTTTGTTCGCTCAAAATGTACATTTTCACGCGAATTTCCATGACACTTGGGGCCACCAAGAGGCGAGGCGATTGTGAAAAGGATGGTGACCGTGTGCGCCGACCAGTTGCAGAGATCATGAGTCCTCCAGCCAATCATCATGTCATCGTAGAAAGTATAATTGCTGGGGGGAGACTCATCTGTAAAAAAAAAAATTCTCTGTATAAAGGCCAAAAATTACATGAGTAATTTTATTATTCCAATTGTTCGATGAAAAAGACTGAAAAATGTCAGAGATTTTTTTTTTTAAATTGTCATCCTTTTCCTAAAGATGATTACACATTTTTGAGCCTAAATTTCAAGTGAAATTTTAGTAGAAAATGTATCGTTAAATTATTGATTTATTAAACTATGTCATTAAATTGAAATTGAGATTGAAAAATTATAGTGGTTGAGTTACATGAGCTAAATCAACTTCTGGGTGGCTCCGAGAAATAAAATCGAAACCCTTAACTCACCGAGAAATCGCGTATCGTTAGTCCCAACCGGTCGGCGTTCCAACCCGAAAAAGGACCATTTTCTCGCCAGTTCAACCGAAATTCCTCCAGAAGCGTAAAAAAAACTCAGAGGCCCCTACAGATGTCACAATTAACTTCTGAACACGGTGGGCAAGTTGAGAAAATCCTTCCCAGAAATAGACGAAAAGGTTCTGCGGTACCTTTTTTATTGCTGAAGAAATTCATCGATTTCTGTTCGAAAATTGACCGGAAAATGTTACATTCCCAATGATTAATGAATAAAATAGCAATTAGTCTCCACCCCTGATGACACTAATGAAACACCCCAAGGATTCAAAGAAATTTAAAGAACCTTACCAAAAAAAAAAAAATTCCTCATTGAAAATCCTCCACAAGTGATCATGATTTTACGAGCATTTTCCCCCGGTAAACTTTTTAAAGCCCAAGGTCACTTCAGTCACTTTTTACGAGTGAATTTACGTTCTCTCGAGCCGGCAAACCACAGGTCTAAAAAAAAGGAACTATTTTATAGTCGAACTCAGGACGTTTATAGCTTTATATTTTCCTCCCTCACTCATTAAACCGTTGAAAAAAATTAAAAAGCCATGTTTTTTTATCCAATTACATACCATAAATTGTGGAGAGCGGAGTGTACGTGGTAGAAAAAATTATTGGGGCCAGGAGAGGGAGATGAGGAGGTATAAGAAGATCGCCATGAAATCTCAATCGAGAAGGGTACGCAGAGGGTCGTTAGTGTCGTCGTTACTCTCCGAGACTCGCCCCTGGGTAACGATCGTTTCACGTCATTCTATCAGCGTCAGAGGACACGGCGTGCGATGTCGGAAGGCTTTCAATTGTTATGCGGACCAAGTTTTTTTTTACTCCTTACCCTCCTGAGAAAAATTTCAATCTCAAGGATAATACGACAAGTCTTGCATAATGTCTCAATGCTTACCGAGACAGGCCCTCATAACATTCTTGGATATTAATTTAATTGAGCCCTGTTATCAGGAGGGAAAACTGAGCGGCCTCGCGAGTGCGGCAGGGGGGGGGGGGGGCTAACTATCAATCTGATGACAAAAGAATCCTTTGGGATAATAATGGCCAAGTGCACTGGGGAATATGCAGGATCATTATCTGGGAGACAATTCGTTTTTCATTGTTCAGTACATTTTTTTTTTAATTAAAGCTCGTGATTTTTTACTTTTACATACTGTTAGTCGGTAGCGAAATGTAGAATAATCTAGGGATAATCAATTGTGTCGATGTAATTTCACTTGTAATTTAAAATTAATTCAAATGATTGTATCAACGAGGATACCATGGAGAATTGATAAAAGAATTTATCAAATATTTGTTCAAATTAGATTTATAAATAAAATTGATTGATCCTGGGGCTTTATTATAGTTCTAAGGTAGATGAGAATGTCAATTGGTGGGTTATTTTTTTCAATTCTTTCAAATTCAATTCTTCTTTGGCATAGAAATTTAGGGGGTCAGCACTGATTGTCGATGATTGATAAGAACCCAACGTTAATTTCCAGATGATTATTCCAATCACCTCGTGCACTTCACGACTTTATTAGGCCCTCCAGACTCCCCTTAACCTGTGGCGCTTCGATTTCACGAAATGAAATACTGGGGTTTACACACACGCAAGCCTCGCGGTGGCACGCGTTCCCTGCGACGTATATTTCAGGTGCCAGATGCCCACCGACAGGGATGACTCAGGAGTACACCGTAATTTGCGAAACCGCCATCGGTAATAATACCCATAGTTTAGTTCTCAGTGATTATACATTTCCGATGGTCTTCGGTAGCGGTAGAATTCAGTGTTCAGGGTTAAAAAGCGTAAAAGAACGTGTCTTTTTGTGCTCACCTCCTCGGAGAGCACAAAATCTTTCATTTCGTCCATTAATTCGAGATTTACTGTTCACTATTTTACTAAGCCGTTGGAGGATGCTCTTTACAATGGCCTCGTCCTCAGTCGGCGAGAGGTAGGTCCGGGTGGCCCAGAAAAAAAAATACATATATATATATATATATATATATATATAAAAGATATTGGAGGAAAAAATGCAATGGTAAGGCGAGCGTTGGGAGAAAGCCGTACGGAAGCTGTCAAACATAATCAATGTCAGGAAAACTCTCTTTTTTCCCACAAAATCTAATTCCATTTCTATTTTTTTTTTTCCGCAATTGTCCGCTGCACTGACACAAAAAATTTGTTTGATGAAGAGAATTTACATTAAACCATCATTTGCTTGATAATTTTCAAATACATATAATTCTGAATAATTTAAATAGTAAAAATCGATAAAATCTCCGGAGTGAATTGTGAAGCAGACCATCTTCACAATCGATTGTCCAAAAAAAAGTGAAAAAAAATGAACTGGTCCAGATGGAAAAGAGTAGATAGGGACGACTATTGTGGGTGGAAGGAGTTTCCCTGGTAGTAACCATTGTTACGTCATTGGTGGGCCATGGGTTTTGAATTTCCGTGCAAATCCTTGCCCCCTTGATTTCGAATGTAAAACGAGAACGGTCTTCCAGAGAGTAATCCGAGCAACTTTTCACATTCTTCCTTTGTCCATCTTTGTCTGTACGAAAATTCCTCTTTTTTCGTCCAGCTTCGGGGGTAAAAAAAAGAGGAGGTAAAAAATTATCGCACACAAAAAAAGGTATTCCAGTACTGGAGCATTGATTATGGAGTGCACTTCCCCCGATTACTCACTTTCTCACGCATTTTTCCACCCCTCGCCGCCCCTCTCGTGCAGTTCGGCCGGGTCGCGTGCTCGCTCACAATTATTGTAGCGATGGTAGACATTGGTAAAGGCGTTTTTCGATATGGGGTCATCATCGCGTGTATGGGGATGAGTCATTTGTGGAATTCAATTAATGCGGGGGAAAATCATTTTCTTCTCAAGCATCGAGTGCATTCTAGAGGGATTTCGGTTCAACTGGAGACAGCATTAGCAGTTGATTTTGTATGTCTACAATTAAAATTATTCAACCGGTCAGTAATATTAGGCGACTCCTTAATAAAAGTTATCTAATTTCCCAACTTCTCAGTAAAATTGGTTTACCCCTTATTCATATTAAATATTGTAAATTTTACTATGCCGTTGGGGAATTTTTCCCGTGTAATAATAATCATATTTTACATTGCAACTTTTCAATCCTTAAGCTATTACATATTTCTTCAAGATATTTCAAATCTTGCATCTGATTTTGTTATTTTGATTTTGTAAGTCGGTCCCCAAGTTTTTATCTTTTGTGCTCAGAATATAAGCTGTGCCTTCGTTGTTCTTACGTTCGTATTTTGTCACTCGTCTTCGGTTGGTTCTATAAACCCCGTCGAATTAAAAAAAACACACTCTTCCACAATCGTCTCAGAATAATTGTTATTTTCCATTAAATTTCAGATTGTCCACTTGAAAATGAAAAAAAAAAAATCATTCAATCTCCCTCGGCCAGACCCGATTTATCGATAATTCAAATTTATTATGTTTGGCCCCGCTTTTTCCCGATACCCAACGGCTGCCCTACTCTTTCACACATCGAGTGCATTCTGGAGGAATGTCGGGCGGCCTGCAGCCGACAAAATTACGCTGAGAAACAGTGAGAGGTGTACAATGGTAGTCTTACGATCTGTTTGCTACAAACAGCTCCATTTCTCTCAGCAGATTACCGGATTAGGTGTAAGGGAGTACACGCCTGGCCAGTCGCCAATAACCTTTCATCCCGGAGAACAATGCAGACGCCCGCAGTGTAGACGGCAGTAGCGTAAACGCAAAGTACTGTAAATACCGCATTTGTATTCATCCTTTCAATGAAAGTAAACACTGCGTTTTCCCCAAACAAGGGTATCTGTGCTTGGCTGGGTTGGAATGAGGTGACGCCACTTCGGCACTGGCCACTGAGACCGGATAAACTCACTGTTGGCCTGCAACGACGATACGTTCTTTTTTTTTGCGGCCGGCGGTTTATAAAGCCTTACACCTACGCTCCAGTACACGATGGAAGGGATTGCGGCGGCACTAATGCCCGCTTACTGTCGCTGTAATACCGGCCTAATAACATGAGGACACTCGCTGTTTTTTGTTTTTTTTTTTGAGGTGCGATTCTCCCGGCAAAGTACACTCACGGATTCACTCCAACTGTCCTCGTCATCGCGAAATATTCAAATGTAAAATGAGATTTCGAGGTGAAAATTCAGGGTATAATTATTTATTTATAGCAATTATTTGTGACAATTCCCTTTTTTAGTTGATTTAATTTTACTTGGGAATGAAAGCTTTGTGATCGTTCAAATTTAGATTTCCGATTTTTTGGGGCCCAGTAACTAAATTTTTCCGCATGTACAAATGATGAATACAACTGTTTGATTTAGCTGATAATTGTTCTTAACGTTTGAATTGAAATATTAAATTGTTGACATTCAACTTCCTCACCAACTGCTACCCATCGTTTCCCGAAAAATGGTGTTTTTTATAGTGACTGTCACCACATCAGTTCTTTACCAGTCTACTTTTTTTTCGAAATTTTCACCCTAAAACCAAGCAGTGGAAACTTGCATATGCGCGTGCCCCACGTAACAAATCCCTTTTTTTGTCATCTCCTCACATTTTTGAGTTCTGAAAATAATGTGGAATGGAGAGGGGCTGAGCAAATATAAGGAATACAAAAAGTCAAGCTAAATATAATAACGTTGAAAAAAATGATGTATCCACGCGCCCAACTCGGAAGTAGAGAGGGCAAACAATGAGGCGAGGGTATAGATCGCTCAGCCTTCCGTATATTTCACTTTTTTTAGTGACAAAAAAATTAAATGGGGTATGGTATGGTCTATAAATGTGTGCTTAATACTAATTATACTTGAAAAAATTAAACCCATACGAAAAACATTATTCTGAGCAAAAGTCAACTCGAACTCTAGGATATCTTTTTAAGAAGTAAAAAAAATATTTTCAAGATTTCTAGAAATAAATTAAACTATGTTAACCAATTTTCTCCAGATTTTTAATGCTAAAAAACAATTGTTACTCACTTTTAAGATAATAGGAGACTAAAAAGAATTTTTTTATATATAAAATGTCTATTTTTCGTGATTTAATGAACAATCTGATTTTGAATTGAATTGAAATTTTTTAAATGAAAAGCTCACAAAGAATTAGCTATTCCCCAATTTTCCGGAGAATAAACGAATGTAATAAAGATAACATTTTCCTCGGTTCGATTGGAGAATATTTAGAAATCAATTGTGAAATTGGGGAGAATTAAGAATTCCCATAAATGTCAGCTCAATTCGCTACGACTCCGGCGTTCGCTATTTCAATCAACTAAATTTTCTGCCGATGTCCCCAAGTTGCATTATCCCACGTGAACTATACGAGTTCAAGGGTTTACCAGCTGCTCTAATGGTCCAATGTCCATCGTACAAACTCCTCGTGCGCCCAACGCTTTTCCCTTTGCCCTGAATTAACACCGTAACAGGGAGGGTGTGGTGAGAGCCGAAAAACCGGACCTTCGCGACGCTTTAGGGGTGACTTTTGCATCAAGGGTAGAGTTTCGAACTCGTGGACAATTTCACGATGGCCGGCGACGCCATTGTAATCCATCCTGAAAGCCCAACCGACATTTTCCACAACAGAATGAAAACAATTTCCATTTCATTCCATAAATCGTCAGATTCAAGTGCTTCTCAATTTAAAAAAATGAATTTTCAGACGAACATGAGCAATAAAAAAACCGTTCATTCAATCAATTTCTATGTTAAATGAATAGCAAAATTTTATTTATCATTGAATTTTTAATTTCCCCATACAATGTTATGGTTAAAAAAACATATATTTAGTGAGCCTGATACAAAAAATCCAAAAATTAAATTTGAACGATTAAGATGTTTTCATTAGGCAGGAAAAATATACATTTCAGTTATTTTTTTCAAATTGTTATCCCTTCTTAACTTTTTATATAGAGTGAGCCAGAAAATTCCCAAATAAATTCGCAAATATAATGAAAATAGTTGACCCCCATTCCTAGATAGAATTCTTAATAAATAAATCCTATTTCTGCCATCAAAATAGTCACCTCCAAACATCTCTTTTAAATGACACTCCACTTTAATTTCCAAGAAATAATACCCACTTCTGCAAATAAACGCCCATCAGAATTCTCTGTTAAAGTGGTGTTTACACCATTACACCCCGTGAATTGCCTCTGTTATTTTTTCATTAAACTTCGCCCCCATCTCTCCGAGAAGAAAAAAATTAACGCTGACGTTGAAGAAATGAGAGAAAAGAGTAACAAGAGCGAGAAATAATATAATTCCCCCCGCGCTTTGAGCAAGTGAGTCCCCTAGAATGTATTCCTTAATTTATTCCACGTTATCTTAATGAAGATTTTTAATTACTTTAGCCCCGAACCCCCGGGCTCCCGGGCTCTACGGGCTCCCGTCTGAATGTCTCTCTCAACTACTCCACGGAGGAATTGATAATGGAGAAATCGCTTACCGGAGTTAAATGTTTTCAACAACTGGAATAAATGAGTGAATATAATTGCCATTTCGTTGAAAAAATAATCAAATACCCAACTGAAACTAATGCCCCTGGCTATTCCTGCTGGTTATTCCTGAATCCTTACAAATGCAAATGCTCGATCAGTCGTTTCCTCTGACGTCAACTGATGCCCTTAAACGTTAGCACATCTGGGTCACGGGTTTCCCTGTTATTCACGTGTTAATGTAGTGTCGCCAGTAAAATCAGCGAATCAATTATATTTTTTAAAAACTCATCATTAGCTCCGTCTCCTCCACTTTTTTCTCCGACTCTCGTCAGTTTTCCATCAACAATATCAGACGTAAAATGAAGATCAGTCGGGGAGACATTGTAGAGGGTAGATTCGATTATATAAAGGAAAATATACTGTAAGACGAGAGATGTAGCTTTTTTCCCTTTAATAGCAAAGTTCATCAGAGGAAAAACTTGGGCGAGTGGCCTTTGATGTTGTCAGCTATGGAAGAGAACGGCTAATGAAACCTGTCCGGCCATCAAAGAGTTTCCATGAGGATTCGACCCTTTTACTGTACCATCCAGTTTTCATCAATTTATATTTCTCTGCGGAATTATCATGGTTGTGCTCCAGTATTTTTTCACCAGCAGATGCGACCTCTCCAGCGTCTGAAAATGCAATGGAATTAAGCGGAGGCTCGCGTCGAGAAAAACTATTTTGTTTCTCTTCAAAAAAACTCTCTTAGGATAATTTTTTTGCTAATGAATTAGCAATATTCTCTTGAATGATTAATTTTGCATTAGATAATTGGCGCAACACGTTTTTAGATAAAAGCAAAAATAGAAGTAATAATTGTAAGCAGTCAGAGGGAATTCCAATTGAAAAAAGTCAAACGAATTGAATTCAAGCCTAAGGATAAATGGGAAATCAAAGGATTTCTTTTGGATAAGATTCCTTTAATTAAATCCATCGACTCTCTATTATTTATATATCAACTGAAATAAATGTGCAGTTCATTTGAATGTTCAAGGGGGCAAACAGAAAAAGGGATAAACAAATGGTCGGCATAAACCGTTGGTGGAGAAAAAAATTAGGAAAAAAGCTGGAGGAGAACTCGTCACCAGGGGCAACCAGACCCCCTAATCCACGGGCTTGGAAATATATATATCGCCTTGCCTCCCCCAAGAGCATTTCTAGATGTCTTCTTAAGTTGCTGAAACAAACTTGGACTATGGCAGAAACAGCGTGTAATGCCCCAGGAGGGGCAGCGAAAAAGTAGAAATACAGAAACAAACAGAAATGTAAATACAGCGAAAAGTATGAGGAATTTAGTCCGATGAAGAGGATATTACACGCTCGGTCATTTTCTCGTACTCTCGTCTATTATTTTACGAACGAGAATAATCCTCTTGGGAATAATTCTTAAATTTCTCATTGTATTTTACAATTTTTTCCATTATCTGCATAGGATTTTTTTTTCAATATTTCTAACTCGAAATCGAGTGTTTAAACCTTTTTCCCGGCCAATATAATTATTTGATATGCTGCTTGAGGTCCTCAAAAATCATTTAAATTAAAAAAAAAAACATCAGTTTCTTGGTAAACGAACCTATACAATCCCTTTTTGAAATCAATTATTTCGCAGAAAAAAACGATTTTGCACAAATTAATGACTTTATTAATTAATTTTATCATCAGAATTTGTCAAATATTTCTCGCTATAGTTGAATGGAATTTTCTTGATTTATCAAACCATTTTTATAAATTTAATACGTCCGTAAAGAGATTTTCCTACCTCGCCAAGACGAGCTGCCGCCCGGGATCGAAAAATAGGCATATCTCTCCTTAGTAGCAACCGACCGATTCGAATCCGTCCACTGCAACTCTCCAGGGTCCACGTTCCATCCCCTCCCCCGGTTTTTCCAAATCAGTTACATCACAACTCTCTAAATGCCATCGGCGATATTTTCGTTATGCATCGACAAAAAAATCCTACCCGTGAGGGTCGATTCTCGCGCGAGCCGTTTCCTCCCTCGGCCCTTCTCCCCCTTTTTTTCCCCTGCACCCTTACGACAATGCATGATCGTTATGCGTATTCAAAGTGGCTTTACCTGGTGGGACGCAACTCGATTCCATTGTTAAAAATACCAATGGTTCTGGGAAACGCACTGGCGATTGTGCAACCCAGCGAAAAACCTACAGATCGGTAAAACATCCCCCCACGATCCTTTATGCACCTTTTCCTTTATTTCCAAGACATTATTATTTTTTTTCTCTATTGAATTTGGTACAGTGCTCACTCACCATCACAGAAAATGAATAAATAAGAGAGACTGGGGCAGAATGGAATGTCTTGAAGTGAGAATAAATCGGGATTGGCACAGAGTGAATTAATTGCATGATTGTATTTATATATTTCTTTCTTTTTTTTTTTTTATTTCATTTTATTTGGTAATGTAATATATATTTTTCAAGTCAAGTAAAAGCTCGGGGTTACAGTTTTAATATGAAAAAAAGAAGCATTTGATTTCACTCGGGCACTTGACTTCCAACTCCCAGATGAAAAATTGTCAGCAGTTGAGAAAAATAAATTTCGATTTCCTTTTCCACCTCTCATATTCACCAAATGATATTGAAATTAATGATCAATTTTTGGGGATAAAAGTGTAATGATAATGTCTCTCCATGCAGATTTTGTTTTTCTTTTTTGTCAAAGGAATAATTCCTATATTGATGCACCGGCTAAATATTATTTCATCACTTCCAATTATTATATTTACAAATCACTAATCTCGGTGGAGCACGCGGAATGCGATATTTCCCCAGTGGCTTCACTAAAAGAATATTTTTATGTATGACAATAGCGATGACCGATGGCGTGTCTTGCCTCGCCCATTTATACTCACACGTTAACTTTTGTTTATTCGCATCAACCAACGCATCCATCGATCAACGACAGAATTGTACTTATTTCAGAAATATCGAGTGTAGACTGACTTTTTTTTCGGTACTCTCGGGTAAAAAAATGGGGATAATACATCATCTGATAATCATTTCTAATAAGAGATCGAGAGGGGCGGGAAAGACTTAAATAAGTGAAAAACAAACTGCTCTGTGCAGGAAAACTGAATAATTTCTGTTGCTTCCACCTACAAAGTGTCTTAAGAACGTCTTACTTCGCGGAAGTTTAGATGCATAATTAGTCGAAGGTCTAATTTAATTTTACTCGATTTTTTGTTTAGTTTCCGGACTAAAAAATTAATTTCTTAATTGAGCTTAAACAGCGTAGATAAAGGTCTAGGACTTGCATTTGAGTAAAACAATCATTCTAGTGCTATGATTAATTAACTTGAAACATCGCGAGAATAAAACGAATAGCACAATGGATAAAAAAAATGAAAACAATCGTAGAATCTTTTCGTATGATTTTAAACATTTTTCCAATATCTTAAAATTGTTTACAACTGTTGAGCTACGAAATTGCTCGACCGTATAGCGTCAGTTCCATCCCTAAATTTGTCCTGAACTGCACCCAAAAGCAAAAAATAAAACAAAAATCTTCAATAATTTGAAAAAAAAAAATAATGATTTATTCAGAGCAACGTGAAACTTTTAATGCGGCATCGCCGAGAGTCTCGACTTTTTTTTCATCCCCATTTCTGCCCTTAAGTGACCTAAACGAAACTTTCGTCGGCCATTTTAGTATTTTTTTTTCTTCTCACCGCCTACTCCATATATACCCCTTGCGAGCTTGGCATAGGGGTGTCCTAGAAGTAAGTTAGTACCCAACACTGGGAGTTGCAAGAACGATTTATTGATCAGCGGCGGAGAGTTGCCTGTCGACCAATGGCCGGATGGGTTGGTCAAGTTGCACAGGGAGAGGAGAAAATAATCCCGAGCTGGTTTTTTTCTCTCTCTATCTCTCTTTCCCCCATTCGTGTACAGCCCCCAACGCACAACCCCCTCATTCTGCACTGTTTTTGGGGGAGAGAAGATGGAAGAGGCGAGAGGGTTTCAGTCCCCCCAAAAATACGGGAACGTGAACGAATGTGCTGGCGTTATCTCATTCTCGGAAATTATAGTGGGAAAATGCGAGGGTGGGATGGGGAGTGTAGTTTACTCTTGCCAATGTAGCTTTATACTCACTGCCGGCGTCATTACTCGCCACTCTCCGGATACTAAGAAAAAAAAGAGAAAAAAAATACAGCGGGAAAAACTCGTTTGGAAATCCAATATTCCTTTTGATCATTCGGGGAAGGAGGAAAAAAATGAGGGGAAATATTCGTTCGCCAATTACTGTACACTGAAATGATAAAAATAAGTGAAGGAAAGTATATATTTTTGGGGTTGAGGAGAATCTTATTAACGGCTCCGGCGGTTCGTGGAGAGGAGAGGTCTTTCCAGAGATCGATTTCAACCCCAATTATTTACACGGCTTGTTCTTTGGAATTTTTCAATTTCAACGGCTTCATGATCAAAGCTCTGGAGAAGGGTTTGCACTTGAGTTTCTTTATCGTTAGTTCGGAGGAGTAATATTGGAAAATGTTGGCAGTAAATTTTTTCATTGTTTTTATTGCTGTTGCAACATTTTCAGCAAATTAATTAATTACATTGATAATTGTTATCGAGATAGCGAGGAGAGTCAAGGCGTTCAGTCACAGTAAAAGTGATTTGGTAATGATTCCGAATTTTTTTAATATATAAATCTTCTGAGGGATTTCATCTAGAATTATTTTAAAATTGATTAACTCTTTTAAAAATATTCTTTCCCGTCAAATGTTTCTTTAAAAGTTATAATTACTTTCCAAATTTTTCCATTTCTAACTCAAATTTTAGAAAATTCGAATTATTATTTATAATTTATTAAATTACCTATTGCACATATTATACTTGAAGTAAACGTATTTGAATATTATTATGATTTTCTCATTTTTCCTCTATTCTCTGCCTGAAATTTCGCCGCAAAATCCGAATTAGTCTATTTTCAACGTCAAGCATAAAATGTCATGATAAATATCTGAATTTTCATACCCCAATCGCCAGCCTCCCTCACCGAGTCTTGCGGCGAGAGTAATGAAAGAATAAATATTTAATGCATCCAGAGTGTAATTACATTGCATGGCTTTAGCAGTGGCGCAACGAAGGAGGGGAGTAAAAGAATGACGTGCTCGAAGAAGATGGATAAAACGTAAAGTGGTGGGGCTCGAGTGTGCTGATTTAGCTGTTAGGCACTGATGCTGGGTAAAAAGCCCCGGTGAATAATTAATTCACCAGTGGGCCAGCATCCAGTATGGTTTTTAAGGCTTAAAAGCATCTTATGATGTAACCGCTGTGCGTGGAGAGTGAACAAAGAAGGTAATTCGACTTCTTCCGGGGCTCATTTATTACCTCTTTATTGCGACTGTTGACACTTGCTTTAATGAATGTCTTGTAATTTTTCGTTTTGATTAATTCATTCGATTACGCTCACATTGAAAAATATATATTAATTAATACAATAAACTTTCGACATAAAAGAATATTTAATTACTTTTAGTAACTCTACTTATTTATCATAGAAAAAAAAATAGTTTCCATTTTCAGTAGAACAGACCCCGCCCTATTCACCCCAGAGTCACCAATAAAAATATTGGAAACTATCCCCCGAAAGGGTTGACACTGTCGCCGCAGGTTTAGAAGGGTTAGAGAATCTCTGACGGGATTGGGGCATTTGAAAAGTGGGGTTTTGTGCAACCCTTCGTCTGAGCCCCTACAACCCTTTTCGCTATACGAAAAAAAAATGCAATTGAGGGGCAGTCACGGAAGCGTGAAAGCGTGGTTTAGTGCGTCTCTCGCTCTGATTGGCCGAGGTTTAGGAGGGGGGTCGAAAAAAAAGAGATAAAAAAAGAGTCACCCCTTTGGTGTCGCCTCAAAGAGTTGACGCAGGTGTGGGGTTACCATTTTTTTTCACTTTGTTTTTTAATGCCGTTTCATTGAGGCGAAAAATTGCTTTGAGTGATTTATTCCCTTATTTGCATCATTTTCTTACGGAATGGATACGTCCAAGAGAAAAATCTGTATCATTGAATTCACTAATATAATCGGCAGGAATGAAAATTCTCGTGAAATTAATCTTTATCTCGTGAGAAACGTTTCATTCGTTTTCTCAAGAATTTGTTTTTGAAAAATAAAACATTTTTTACACGTGTTAGTCACTTGTTAAATGCCTGCGCCATTTTTTCGCGCGTGTCCTCAGCATCTGCCTTTTTTTTCCCGATCAGTGGGACATAAAAAATTCCCGTGTGTCCAGTTCACTTTCTATCCCTTTTTAGCCGTTTTTTTCCACCACTTGCAGCAATTTTTTGCCACATGTCCACCGCCGACCGTTACGGTCACTCCTGCCCATCTACTGCGGATCTCTTTCCATTTGTCGGGCCCGCTCACCCTAGCCGGGGCTCTCTGGAGTTGAAAAAATTTCTCTGCATTTTTCACATTTTTTTAATCTGGTTAACACGTGTCAAAAAAAATGAAGATATCCCTGCACAAAGCCCCAAGTTGATTTATTTATTACACCTTTTTGGATATTCTCTTTTACAAATATAAAAAAATTGCTCAAGTTTTTCCCCCTTTGTTCTCCTCTCGGACGTGGAATAATATTCAATAAAAACCATACCATTAAAAAGAATTATATTAAGAATTACGTTTCGAATCGTAATCTGCAAGCGAAGTAAATTTGTATTGAAAATTGTTCTCCTCTCGCTGATTAAAAAATCACTCGCTAAAATATCGAGTCCACTCAAAATAACAGTTATTTTCGTTGCAAAGAGAAAATCGTAGACAGAAAAAACAGAGTGAAATAACCAATCGTGAAAATATCAAAATCACTTCACCCTTAATGCAAAGCCGTTGCGGGAATACAGATGTTCACATATTCTATCCATCCCCCGAGAAATAAGAAAAAGGCGATGTGCGACGTGAAAAAGATAGAAATTGTCATCCACTCGATACAGTCGCTCTATCTCTCGGTCGTGATAAACTGCCGAGTGAGGGATCGAACTCTCGTCGTTCTCGTAAACATCTTTCAAAAGCCTCGGGACGCCCCCCCCCCCCCCCCCCCCCCCCCCCCCCCCCCCCCCCCCCCACCCCCCCCCCCCCCCCCCCCACCCCCCCCCCCCAGCAACAGGCAACCCCCACGTGGCCCACCTCATCCTTACACTTCGGATTTCAGCGCACATCCAACTACATGTGTGGAACGTGCAGTACTTGGCATCTGGTTTATCGAAATCCAATATCAATTGATTGCCTTAAATTGATTTAACCCGAGAAAAATACGAAAGGAAAATGCAAGAGTTAAAGTGGCTCAACACAAGCGGAAAACATTAATTTTCTCACAATTTTTTTTGTTCAAATTTTAAAAGATTTTAATTGAACGATTTGAAGAGTAAAATAAAAAGAATAAATCAATAAAAAATACTTAAATATTTAATAAAAAAAATATGTAAATATTGAAGGAAAAGAAATCGCCTAGAATTACGTAAAAGCAGAGAATTGTTTTGCAATTTTCTCCAAATCTCAATACCCACATAGAAAAATATACAAAAAATATATATAATTGTCAAGATAGATATTTTTCCGTGTATTTTTTATTTGTAAATATAAATCCGGGTATTAATCAATAATTGGAGAATATTATGAGTCGTTTAGTTTTACCTTATTCCTCATAAAGTGAAAAAGTTGAACTGAAAAGTTGATTGAAAAAGATTCCCTCGGAAATCGTTGAAAATCTCTACGCATCAAATCGCTCTTTGATGTGAATCCGTGAATCCGAGCCAGGTGTCTCTCAAGCCTACAAACGTTGGGGAGGTCAATTCTTCCAAAAGTGACCGCTGGCCTCAAAGAAAAATAGGGTCGAAACAGCGAACGTTTATCTCCCAGCAAACATTTCAATCCTATTAAATGAAAAATCTTTTCGTAAAAAAAGTTAGACGAGTAGGTCTAATTGAATAATTCTTATTCCGTACTGAAACTTTCACCTTTAATATGAAATAGACATCGTTCAATTTTATTCGCCAAATGCCAACTTATTGATAATTGAAATTGCACGTCGTATGATTGAAAAATTAATCGCTCTTGGGAGGTTTTCGGTGAGTGTCCTATTGGGAAATTTCCAATAATTTTGGAGGACTACTATACTGGAATTACTACAGAATCAACAATACCAAACCCACCATTTTGCGAGCCGGGAATATACCAGGATCGAGGGAGGCGGAAATTAAATATGTATAAGAGACAAGTCGCATCACAAAGGCCAATCTCATTAACCCTTCACTTGGTGAAACGCAACCTGAGGGCCTCCAAGGCTCACCCCTTGCCGGTCGTCATGGCAACCCTTCTTTTCCCTTTCACCATTTTCCCCACATTCTTTGAGTGTGTCTGAAAGCTCTTCCATGGTAACACTTCAACCTGCCATTTTTGGGATCGCAAGGTGTACAGCATTCATGATTTATCCTGTTATTTTTAGCCCGAAAAAAATTATCTCGTCCTGAAACGTAGCGACTTATAATTGATAAATTATATTTTATCTTTTATGTTTTATTTAAAGAGGGAATCGGCAATTTTTTAAGCTAGAAAATTTTTAATTGAAAATATTGATACTTTTTTTTCCAATTTCATTCGATATCCCAATTTTAAAAAACCCCCTAAACATTTCATTTCATTTTTCTTTTTATAACTCAAGCAATTTCGATTTACAAAAAAATTGTACTAGAGTTGGAAAACAACTCCTGTTTATCACTCAATTTTTACTTCTGCCAATGCCTTTACCCTTTAAATTCCAAATAAAATGGAATAGATTCCTAAAGAAACCCTTTTTACCCACAAACACTTAGCGATTTGAATAAATAATCAGCGATCAGTTATCGATTCTCCCAATGTCTGCCTGTCACAACAGCGTTGAATCCTACCTCAGCTTAAAAAAAAAAACTCTCCTGAATGAACATTTGGAAATATTTAAGTGGATCCGCGATGTTTTTTCGAGATAGAATTCCCTGTTATGAGTGAATGCAGAATAAATCCTTCAGATTCACTGGCCGATGGAAACTTGACCGGGATAAAACTGAAAAGGGTTCTACTCTGCATCAAGTGGAGAAAGCCCCGGACGCCTCAAATTTCCTCTCTACCCCCCCCTAATTTTTTTTCAGTTAAATTTTTCCTCCACTTTACCCATCGAAAAAGGAGAAATTCACTCCGAGAATAAACAGAAAACGGAATACGTTGAGTTAACGAGAAGACGAAAATAAATTAGGGAAATGTGGAACCGCTGTGGATTCTAATTATTGTTTGCTCTTTCTTTTTCGAGAAATCTCCTCTCATCCCTCAATTCTTTATCTCCCTCCGCTTATTCCGTTTTACACGCCCTCGACGAGATTAAATCCGCCTCTGCGATCCACCTCAGACGCCGCTGATAAAATGATTCGAACGAGAGGAATCGAAATTATTTGTCTAGCTAAGGAGAAAAATCAATTGAATTCATTGCAAGATAAACTTTGCCATTTCATTTAAAATTCCAATGAAAGATCAATTTTTCAGGCTATGCCACGCTCAGAAATCTCTCCATTCACAATATCTTATTAAAATTATATGCAATAACTAATGCAGGATAAGGACAAAACCATCAGGAGAGCCGGATCTCTAGAATTCAAAAGCGAGAACCGAATGTCATCTCGACATGAATTTTCAATTGCCTGAAAATAGTTCAATATTTCGTCCACTCAAGTTGTCATGTAATCGTTCAAAAATTCATTCTACCAAGTTTTGCGAGCTCAAGAAATCCGTTTCTTGAAATATCTCACCATATCACAGTAAAATTAGAATTCATTTTAGTGCCAGAATTATCTTTAATTTGGGGGAGGGGGGATCAATTGATTTTTTTATCACCACTACAAAATTTATATCATATAAAATATATTTTTCGCCGAGAAGTTAGTCCCCGGCAAGGGACTAACAAATGGTTCTAAGAAATTTTTTGCCCAAAAATTATCAATTAAGTTTTATTTATTTTTTTTTAACTGCCTAAAATGGTCATTTATCCCAACGACTTTATCATCTCAGATTACAAAATGTAATTAAAACCAGTCTCTCACTCCTCTTGAATTTCTTCTCTCCCAAAAATTCGGTTTCTCAATTTTTTTTCTCTCTGCCTCCGAATTTCCTCAGCCGACTCCCCACCCCATCCCCTCCGACTTCAGACAATGAAAATGACGTGATTGCGTAAAATTCACTGCAACATTTCAATAAAAGAAAACCTATCCCTTCTTTCGTTGGGAGGAAAAAATCGTTGAGAGGATGAGTTTCCCTGGCGGAGGGGAAGGGAACGGATGACTTCCTCCTCTCCGTCACGTCCCCCGAGTCTCCAGGGGTATAGTTACGTATACCACTCACTCCTCGCGCTCGGGGATGATGAATATAAAGGCAGGACGAGCAGTTAGGGGTGGCTTCAACCCTCTCGCTCTTCTCCAGTCCCTAGAAGGACTACCTTGAGATCAATACTTTTTTATGCGAGTCCGTAAGGGGTATAAACCCTGGGTACACCGAGGTACCGTACGCTCCCTCCCTCACATCGCTCTTATTCTCTCTACCGCCCTCCACGTGCCGTCGTAATCACGAATATCATTAAACTCTCGGCTTTCACGACCCGTTAAGGAGAACCGTCTTCTTTGAATTTTTCCTTTATTTATTTTCCCTTTTTCCGAGTCAATGATATTTTTTCTAAGGTTTTCTTTGCTCGGGAAATATTGAGTGGAATATTGAGTGGATAGTCCAAGTCATTAAGGACGGATAAGTACCTAATTATTTTGGTATTATTTGAGGGGATATCGTTACTGTTTGAAGAAGAATAAATTCGTTATCAGGGGCGGAAGGGAAATGCGATTTTATAAATCGAGTTTATTCGAGTTTTTTTCCTTAAATTATTTCCTTATTCTTCGGTTGAAGCGATGTGACCCAAATATGGGATTATTTATAGTTTTATATAAATAGTAATAAATTTTTTATGCTAATAGAGGAAGTTTCGTGATTTTTCGAGGTTTACGAATCCCACAAAATGCTTTTTTTTTCATTTCTTTTTTGAACATCAGCAAAAGTTCGAGTGCGGAGAAAAGCCTGACACTCTGGGCCTCCACATTGTCGCTCCACTTTCTGTCCTTGAATTTTCGGTTGAGAACACACGCAACTCGAGGGAATAAACCGTTCGGGGAAGGTCAGTGTGACCAATTTGCAAAACCGAAACTGGAGCAGAAAATATTTCCTCAATGTTTCGGTGATTTATTGTCGGGCCCAGGTAGTCCTAGCAGTTAAAGCTAAAATATTTCGAATACTTTTGGGGGTAAAACTGGGGTATAACATCGGAAAAATTCAACACGGGGGAGAACTGGGAGAAAAATTATTTTTTGGAATCAGAAATGAAAAAAAAAAAAATAGGGAAAATTTCAATTTGGCAAAATTTTAGAACATTTTGTAAATCTCAAAGGACAGGTGTAATTTCACGAAAATCAGTTAAAAAATCTCATTTAATCAAATGAAATATTTGAAAAAGTATGAATATTAATTTCTCAATGGTATTTTGTAGAGTTAATTAATCTGGAATATTTTTCCTATTTCATTTCCACGAAATGTTCTCCAGGTAATAGGGCGTGACCACCTGAGGACGGCAACCGAGAGTCCCACGATTTACACTCTGAGGGAAGGATATTTCGCAGTCGTAAATCTACGAGTTATCCAAAACTGGAGCAAAATTTTTCAATGGCTTTACGGCGTTACACTATGGGCTCCCCTCTGAGTAGTCGGTGCGATAAACATTCTTAGTACACACCAGCCCCACATTCCGCCTACCCTCTCTGTTCCGTCCATTGCCCGAAGGGGTGTAACGCTACAGAGTTCGCGCTTTGGTGATCGGTGAAAGTTCCCGGGGAAGATTTTGCAAGATTACGTCGAGCCTGATTTATTTGCCGGGTTTTATTACACCCCCTTTCTCGACAATTCCAGTTCCGTTCCTCTTCTTATATTGCATTTATTCGACTGCTTTTGCTTTGCCCTTTTTTCATTTCTCCCGGCTTTCGGCTTTTTTAATCGGCAGTTGAGAGTAATGAAAATGTCATATTTCTACGGGTGTATTTCAATGAGAGTTTGCACTGATAAAGTTATTTCTGGACATTTAAGAGACTTTTAAGACAAAATTGAGTGAATATTATTTGTAGAAAATTGTTAATTCAATTCTGTAATAATTTTGCAGTAGTAATTTACACCGTACAACTCAAAAAGTAACTTTTCCGACACAGTGTGATGAATGATACTTTTTTTTTACTATATTCAACTTGATACAATTATATCTTTCAAAAATGTCTATAGAGAGAAAACCGATGGATAAACGTCCCCAAAAAAAACAATCACTCTCAACCGTAATCGTTCAACATAAAATCGATGAAAAGGCAAATATTAGAGGAGAGTCGGATTATTTGAGATGTTATGATTTTCAACGCACACTGTACGTTATCCAACTTTTTTTTATTGTTACAGAGCGGATGTTACAGAAAATGCAAAAGAATTGGAAGAGACCTTGGCTTTCGATACACACATTGAGTAAGAAAATCGTAACATAACAGGGGTGGGGTACACCGGGCTTTTCGAAGACAGGGCATAAGGAAATAGGTCCGAGGGGCTGTATTATGTCCAACTGCTCGAGTATCTACATGCCTCGCTTTTTCCTCTCTTCCGTTTTTCAACAAATGAATACTGAAAGATGTGGCAGACCAGAAAAAAAAGAGATTTCACTCGGGTGAAGAGATGAATTGAAAAAAATGAGGGTTCGACAGGTAGAGATTGTGCAAGTTCCGTGTGTGGAAAAAAAAATATATGTCTTTAATGCTTCAATGATTCCGACTGAGCAGATACATGGGCATTTGAATTTCACTTTGAGACAAAGAAAGACTCGTGGAAAAAATGGTTAAATAATTCTAAACAATTTAACCCTAAAAATGCAAGCACTCGTGACAAATCGGCTCTATCAGCCCTGAAAATGACAGCTCTCAATGGCAAAATTCAATATTAAGAATTTTCCAAAATTTGATAACTCTTTATATGATGAAATTATGACAGAACCAATGCTGAGGAAAATTATGTCATACAAATTTTTAACATTCGCTTCGTTATACACCACTGTCATAAATCTATCTTTACTCCATGAGGAGTAAATAAATGCCGGTCATATGCTCATCCCTCAACGTTGGTACAAAATTAAAAAAATTAATACTCGGATTCTTCTCAAGACCATTTAATATCAATGACGACGCGATAAAGTGCCTTTCCTAGGAGCAACCCTCTCTTCATCGCTGCTAGCTAGCCGTGAGAACACGTCTCCCCTGTACCTGAGATGGCAGCAGCAACTGACAGGTAGCATAATGTTACCCTCCGTCAATTCACCATTCTTAACTCCCAATGCTTGGCGAATGATATGTTGCTGTTTACACTCTGTATCGTATCCCGATGCAGCCGCTGCGTGATCCACAATTTTACAGGTGCTATTTGGATTTCTAAATAAACAATTTCAAGAGGAAACAACCTGTAGTACAATATATTAGATTAATACCAACTATTATAACTAAAATAGGGGAATTTGTTTGTCGTATCATTTGTATATATGTGAGGGGAGGGGGCGAGCGCAAAGAGTGGAAGGCCGAACCACTTGAAATTAGTGAGCGAAACGAGCGAACCACGGGACCCCTCCCAAGATTAATGAGCGGAAAAAAAATACAAAACACACATTTTTCCATGGGACAACATATTTAAATTTCACCGATTATGTTCAACTTACATGCATCTCTCGATGCGAAATCCCTGCTGAAAGTTCACTTCATTGTCCTCTTTGTACTCAGTATTTACAATGAACAACCACTCATCTTTAGTAGTTTTCGCGGCTTTTGGGTAAATAATGCCAACGTCACTATCGCAGAGGGTCTCATACTCCGATACTCCCACTCTCTGGCCAAGATCGAAGGGAGGATCAACGTTCGCTAAATGTTTGAACTCATTCCGTCGAGCCTTCAGAGCATTCATTATAAACTCCCGCGGATAATTGGGTACATCTTCGCAGTATGTTGAGTCACTACAAGTGGGTGTAAGTTCCGGAGAAACTCTGGAAGTTAGTTTTGCAGTGTCTGGATCCCCAGGAAAGATTATTCTACCTCCCGTGGGAGCTCGTTGTGTCACTGCAACTATAGATATTAAATTATTATTCCATTAGTCCTTGCATTACTAGCCATTGACAGTAGTCATTACTTCACTTCATTGCAACTATTGTTAGTGATTATTAATGGATTACTCAGAATTAATTTAACATTAATTCTACAAGTCACTGTAAACAGAGTGATTTTACTTTTTCAAGTGAAGAAAAAAAAAACAATTAAACAAATTATTATTATTCAACCTAAATAAATAAATAAATTAGAATTATCATCAACATGATTATTACTCCAACTATTATTAATTATTCATGGATTACTTTGAATTAATTTGAAATTCATTCGACCATTGATTGTAACCTGAGCAATTTAATTTTTTGCTTGGAAAAAAAATTAGTAATTAAGTTGCATATGACTACTGTGTTTTTTTAAATTTCCTTTAATTGATTGATAAAGAAATGAAATCGAGTAATTCCAGATGCTTTACGATTAATTTGGAGGTGGAAAAAAATTGTAAAATGAAATTAAAAAGTTAAAAATAGGGAAAAATTGTAGAACTAATTTTTGCCGGTTGAAAAAATCGATGAAAAAATGGTATTTAAATATTATAAATTTCAGAAAGTTCAAGCTCGAGTCGGTTACCCATCGGTCGGAGACGATGCCTGGGCGTCTGTACTTCCCGCGTGGATGACCCCACGTACTCGGAGTCAGGTAAATTCGATGCGCCATCAGGAAAAGTTTGTGATATCGTAGGAGAAATCTATTGGGAATAACAATGGATCATAAAACCACAAGGACGTCACAATATATAGACTCATGACGTATCTAACTTAGTGAATCACTCGATGCTCTAGTGGGGAAGTGGTTAATTAAATTCACACATTTTTTTTTAATGAATATTTTCAATTAAACAAAGAGTTGAAACTGATGAACGAGTTTTCTAAAAGTCCTCAGTTGGATTATTCAAAAACAAAAAAGGTTTCATGGGAGAAAAGTGAGAAGAGAAATAGTTTTATGAACAAAATATCACAAACAAATGAAAAAAAAATTCTAGTTTAAATATAGAAATTTTGCATTCCATTAGATCAAAATCAAATTAAAGTTTATTTTGTCACTTGCAGAAAGACAAATAAATACTCTTTATTCAATCCAAATACTAAAATTGAAAATTTACGAAATGAAGTAGCGGCCAATTTTGATTTAAGAGCTTGAAACCTTCATTCAGTTTGCCTTGAGCCGTCAAAAGAAAATCGATGATTAACATTAATCTCCAGGGACAAAAGTCTAAACTCTCGGCCGCTCCTTCAAAATTCGACTCTGAATAAAAATTCTGGTCTCACTGATAATTACTATCAACTCAACTAGTTGGCGGAGCAAAGTTCACGATACGAATGTCCGCGTATATCCGCTCAAAATTCCATTTAATCAACCAACACCAGCCGCACTTGTTAATTTATTTAAAAAATATCAACTCTCGAATGCGCGACCTTACCGACTCTATACAACAAATATTCCAAGGTCCCCTCAGCTATAATACAAGTTTTTCGTGAAGAATTACGAGTTGAGTAATTAGAAAAAATAGAGATATCGAAATAAACCAACTTGCTCAATTACAACTGCTCGTTCTCTCATTATCTAGAGACTAATAATAAAAAATAAATACAAACAAATACTTTTCGCATTCAGCGACTCGAGTAATTATCGAGACATTGTAATGAATACTTGATAAATTAGAGAAGCAACTCACACAAACAGCGAACAAGATGAATAATAATTTGTCCACAGTTAACATAACGAGTTGGATTTAGGATGAATTTGCCCAGTAAAAACTGTTCGATTGTCAGGAACAGTCACTTCTCCTTTCACAATATTCAACTCAGTCACTGACGTTTGACCAAATTATCGGCTATTCAATGATCCAATGGCCATTTCGGGAAAAACCGTACCAGAATTTATGTTGACCGTCATTTATTTTTAAAAACGAAACCACTTGGATGTAAAACACGTTCTCCGCGAGCGTCCAGTAAAACCTGCTTGTTGGAGACGTAACGCTAACACTAGGGAATGAATCAATGAGAACTTATGCAAGATTATCGCAGGACGGTTTACTCAATGTCAAGTGGTGGGGTCCGAGTGGTGAGAGAGTGGGTAAATGATGGAGAACTGGGGACGTTCGGGGCTGTCATTCACCTCTTCCTTTAAAGAGAAAAAAAAAAAAAAGAGGTGGTCTGCGGTGGGAGTTTTGAATTCCAGTAGTGAACGGTGGGTTCCGATCATTCGATGAGAGAATTTTGTATAAATTTTTATTTTTGAATTCTTGAAGAATATTGTTATTATATGCAGAGTTTGTGACAAATTGATCTTTGTAAATAAATTGAAAAACCTAAATTGTTGAGTCTCCCGGCAAATTGCGCTTGGCGCCTTTTGTTAAACATTAAAATTTTCATTACTAAAACTGTCAGATTAATCAGCGAAGTGAGCAAAATGTACAGCCATTCCCCGCAATGACGAGCGAAATGGGTAAAATTAGAGGCCCCTCCTCGATCAACGGTGAATTTCGATCATTCGTTGGGAGAATTGTTCCAGTAGAATTAGGTAGAGCAAGAGAGTCTTAATTACTTTTGCCATTTGTTTAAAACAAGTATAATCAATTACAAAAGCGTCCAAAGTCGTGCAAAACTGCTTTTCAAACGAAATCAATATGGTAGCGAAACTTCAATGTCCCGTTTTTCATGTATTCTTTTATTTTGGATTCTAAACCCCTTGGTAATTAGCGTCAGATAATTACGGATTGTTTTATTTTCAAATAGTAAAACACAATTTCATAGTTAAATACATTTTAATAACTTTTAAAACCCACGTATCCTTCAATATTTTGGTTTTTCTGTGTGTCTGATGATCTGATAATGTCTTATGATATTTATCCATCAATAATCAATAAAATGTAAATTAATTTTTTTTGCGCTAATAATGAATCATCAGCGTTGCAGATCCATATCTTCTTCATCCTTGTTATTGTTCAACTCGACCGCGGCTAATCTACTTTTAATTGGTTCTTATTGTTATTGTATATATTCCGATTCTATCTCGCAAAAAATTTTTACGTCCTGAATGAGCGCACGTGAGCGCGCTCAGTCGATAAGGCAGACGACGTTAAGATGTGTTGATAAAAATTCGTGTCGTCACTATAAATTTTAGCCTGTAAATATTGTTTACAGCTGCAGATGAGTCTGAAATACTGTTGGACCGTAACTGCTGACGATAGTCAATCAAAATTACGGATTTTTTTGCCAAAGTCACTTGGCAATTTTTCTTTAGGGAAATTATCTCTGCGGAGCAAAGTCTCGTTGAGACTTGAGTTGAGTCTCACTAAGAATAACATCTCTCACTGAAAATATCCCTAAAATAAAAAAATAAATAAGGAAAGACCGGCCTCAATTTTAGCTTCCGGTAATTCTCTGTGAATCCGAATGGTCGAGATGAGAAGACAACGGTCCTGTGACGAGACCCCCAAGATGATGGACGGAATAATGAGTGGAAGGGCTCTTTGGAAAATTCGCTGGCGGGCAGAGGAGCGAAAATGAACAGGGGAGTGAGTACTTGAAGACAAGTGAGTGAAGGTTCAGGTCCAGCCAGGTTAATCCTCAGATTGGCTTTGGACTTTTTCCTCTCCTACCTGACTTCCAATGACTGACTGACCGATTGACCACGTCCAAAACTACCGCAGCCACTCGAGAGATGTTCGAGTTATTTATGTCCGGATTGAAATCTAACAAAAGCGGAACAGGAATTCCTGCCGGTAATTGTCGGCCTCAACCCTTCAATCCATTAAAACAACCAGTACATTTTTCCTCGTAATTTCAGGGACGAAAGCAAATCTGTAGATGAACGGCGAAATCAAAATCCACTGTTCAATGATTTCCCTATATTTTTTTTTGTGGCATAAAAATATTGTCGTACGTATGGAAACGGAGGATGACATTGAACGGCCATGATTTGGTGAAATAGTGACCGCATTTTCAATTGCGTCTGTTCCTCGATGAAAAATCCCAGCGGACGAGCACATAAAAGATCCAGCGGGAGTGTAGATATAAAGAAGGCGGGAAGGAGGGAAAAAAACGGTCGCGCGACGCCACGCGCTCTTCATTTATTCCGTACTGTGTCACGCACGTCGATCACCCCCGATCGAGGAGAATCCCTCCTTCCCCAAAATTTCTTATGACAACGTGAATAAAGAATAGAAGGGGGAATGCACCCCCTGGAAAAACTCTTGAGATTCCATGGAATATCTCGAGTGCAGCTGTCGCCCGCGCATGCACACGTCGATTGTGTCGATTTCTCTTGAATTTTCACGCGTCACGTGATTCACCTATCGAATTCTGGCCAGTGGACCAACAGAGAAATTCAAAATGAATTATTTTCACAAACGTATTCTCAATATCAGAATCAGATATAAATATCCACAACAAACACTCATTGAAAATCTAAAAGCCATTCGTACAGAAGAATTCGGTAATGACGCATTCAATATGAATAAGACAGTTTCATAATTTCTTGCTCCATGATAATTCTCTAGCTTTATCTCAATAATCATATTCTCAAACTGTTAAAGGTCTCCCTCACTGGGACTGACGGCTAGCCATGAGGCCCTGGAGTATGAGTAATTTTGACGAAGCAGATTGTAGAATTGATGTCAAAATTGCAGAAATACAAATTTTCTAATTTTAACAAAGCTTTTCATAGTTTCTAGACTCTTTAGACGCTTAGACTATTATGTCACCCTTCATGCCATCTCCAACTTCTCGAATTATGTCGAATTATCTGCATTGTTAATAAAACTGAGGTAACCATTAATCCATTAATCACAAAAACACTTAGAGCACGAGAATAGGCGTGCACCAAACAAAATGAAATTTACAATCAAAAGAGGCGTACGTGAGTAGCTCCTAATGATTCTCGAGTTGGCTTGAATACTCTGCCACTGGGGTACGAACCGCCAAAGCCACGTGGTCAAGCCGCCTCCAAGTGGCTATTGTCTACGAATCCGCTAAGCGGGTATCCCTGAACCGCCGAAGAATAGAGAATTCCCGGGGATGAATAATGAAAATTTTTTCGCGATTACAGATGGTTTCACAAAACTGAAATTCTCTGCTTTGTCTATTGTCCATTCTCCAACTGAATTGTTTCCATCCACTGAAATGAATCGTCAAAATCATCGGTTCAACAGTTGAAATTAATGTCAATTTACGTTCCGTAAAAATTCCTAAATATCAGGCAATTTTAATGCTCTAGGATATATAATGATTCTTGAGATTTCTTTTTCATTTTACACATTCCAAATAAATTACGTGAATTGTTCCGTAATTTTTATCTAATATTCCTCTTCATGTATGAGCTTAACACTAAATTTCACCGATTGAGAAAAAAAAAAAAACAAAGAAACAATTAATCCCTTCATTAATTCCTGAAAAATCTGAAAAAAAATCAAGAGACGACAAAATTCTAAAAATTCACTCCTCCATTTCTCTCATTACCCTAACTTGCCACCGGTTCAGGGGATTTAAAAAATAACCGGCCAAAATTCGAATAAACATCGAGAGAGGAAAAAAAATCTGCAGGTGCACGTCTGAATTTCACCTAATCTCCTATAAAACTTGAGAAATAGAGAAACGTTAAACTACGATGCATAAGGGGATGTGCCGGGTGCGTGGGTTGCGCAAAGGCTTTTCCAGGAAGGCACAAAAGTTTCAATATATCAAGTGCAGTTCTTTTTTCCGTCCTCGAGACGGAGATCCGGTGAATAAAAAAATAAAAATAAAATAGAGAAGGAGGGTGGGGTGAATAAAAAGAATGTCAGCCGTAGCGATGAAGAAGAGGTGTATGTGAGAGAGGGACGTTTAGGTATACACTCGTACCGTCAATGGGGGTGGGGTTGCAACAATGACAGAGATCTACGGGCTCCACACATCAATATCCCCTCCCCCAGTCACCGCGGACTCCCGGGCGCTACAAATAACGTCAATTTTTAGAGATTCCAGTCTCAGAAAATCCAGAAATTTTTTTTACGACCGGTCCGATGTTTTTTTTACTGCACTCAACATGCTGCTGAATCGAGCTTCATCGATTCTGGGGAAATTGGAGGGGCGACCTCCCGCAAAAATTAGGACACTTGAGAGTAATAAAACTGTTTAAATAGAGATGTTTGAATCAGTATTGAGTTGAAAGGATAATTAGAAACGACAAATTCGTTTAAATAAAACTGTTTAATTTAATTTTCTGGCGTCAAGAGAAAATCGTAATTTGTATCATTAGACGTAAACAAAATGGCACTCATCATGTTTTATTTGCAGTAAAAATTTGTTTATAATGAGGATTTCTCAATTCTCCAACAGTTTTATCTTCATTTCCCTTGTCAGCCTCACATTTTCTTTTTTATCTCGTGTTTACAATTTATTTTGCTAGCTAGTCCACTGAATTTTTCGAAAATTCATTTGATTTTTTTTTGATGAAAGGAGGAAAATTTTAACTGGAAGAGCATAAAAGAGTTCTGAATCTTGCATAAAATTAATTAAGATGATGCTTGGTGCAGAAGGGGAAAACAATGTGAAATCGGAAAATTTTTAACAACATCTACAACAGTAAAATGACTCTGGAGTTTCGGCGCGCCTGCGTTAATCTCCATTGTCGCGCTGAGATTTGAAGGAAATAAAAGAAAGAAAAGGTATAAAAAAAGAGGAAGAATAAGAAAAGTCAACCCCTCTAGCATTCCAATGCGGGCCGTAAAAATGTTACGAGTACACCCCCCCCCATACAGCCGCTGTCGCTGTTGGTTATAATCGAAGATTAATTGTCGTCTTGATCGGCAAAGTGGCGAATACAGGGGCCGAACCGAGAAAAAAAATCCGACGATGAAGGCGAGCGAGAGAGAGGAGAACGAAAAACCATAAAAAGACGAGCACTCGTGAAAGGAGATCTGGCAGGTTGACTTGGACCCTTGCTCGTTTTCCATTTCCATAGTTTCCATTGTGTTCACAGTGACAATTACTCTGAGATTAGAGTGAGAATTTGCGAGACACTGTTGTAGGTGAGAATGGGAGAACGAGAGACTTGTGAATGGGATCTTCGCATTTACGATCCACTCTTGGACCATTCACATCTCGTGAAATATCATCTTAATACGCCGGAATTGTCGAGAGAGTTAATGGTAAAGTTGACAATTCAGGGGGATTGAATTTTTTTTATTTATCTCTTGTCATGGATTAATTTTGATCATTTTGTGGAGGATAAGAATAAGTGGATGGAAAATTCTTCAAAAATTATTTAATGCCTACGATTATTGAGAACTATAGAAAAGACAATTGAAATTCGGAAACCGGTGGAAAATGAAATGTGACAATAAGTGGAAAATCAGTGGATTGCAGTGAAAAAAACAAAGCCTCCGACACAGGAAAAGCTCTCAATTTTCCAATATGCCTCACACATGCTGTCTAAATGTCGTCCTTGGAACTAGATAAATGGGTGAAAAGTGGAAAGCATCTCCAGAAACACGCAACTTCAGTGTTCGACCGGATGCAGGCGCGCCACCCGTTGACCGTGCACGGAAAAACCCGAAAATCGCCTGCTGTGCATTTCGAATAAATGACACAAGTGCAGGAGACAAAAAAAGGAGCTAAAGGAGAGACGAAAAAATGCCATGAGCAACTGGTGATTGCTCGCTCCTCATTGAATGTTCACAGGCGCAGGGAATGTCGATGCTCTTGAGTATTAATCACATGTTTTATTCATGTTTGATTATTACGTCAAAGTAAATATAAATTTCTCCTTATGAATTTAATCTCAAAACAACATTCAATTAATTTCATTTGGTAAAAAAATAAAATGTCAATGATTTTGCTTTCGTTTTAAATTACATTTTTGGAACAATAACTTACCTATCCAAAAAATAAACTAAAAAAAATCTTAACGTAAAAACATTTTCGAAAGCTTACATTATGATTTCAAAAATTGTAAATAAATTAAATAATTCATGCTGGCGTCAAGTGTTTTTTCGAAAATAATAATTCCAAATCATAAATAATAATAATAATTGGCAAATAATTATGCGAAAATCATAATTTACCTCCAGACCTTACAGAAAGTGTCTATGAAATTTTTTAAAAAATCGCTCAATCTCATCTGAAGCTTCCAATTTGACAGATCCATTATGATCTCAGGTGACACCATTAGACCATTATCCATTGTCTCTTATCCAGTTCTTCGCGTTCAAGGAAGCCCATCGAAACGTCACCCCCTTCACCCGGTCAATTCTACTCTATCCTCTTCATTCTCAGCAGCTCCTCAATCTTCCAGCCATGCACAAGAGCCTCCATTATTTACCCACTGAATCTTCCCTCGGCAGCCGTTACAGTTGGAGATGAGATCATTTCTCCATACGCCAACTTTTAAATATATTATAAATTTCATGAATATTTTAGGTCACTCCCAGGCAACTGAGTTCACTGATGGAATGTGAATTTCAAATTAATTAATTCACTCAAATATTAATTTAGTTAATACATTATTGGACGAATTCTGGATATTGAAGGAGTGGAAGGAAATTCTTAATGCAGTGACAAATATTTAATGACCCGGCCATTTGATGAGGCACTTTTATCTCTTCTGTATCTTCTCTACAATGACAATTACAATTGAATACGTGGCGTTGAGAATGAAATTTAATTGAGAATGCGATAACAATTGCATTAATTTATTTTGTTATTTTCGACGGTTCCAAATATCATTTTCATATTTCAGTATTTCAATGAATGCGACCTTTTGTCATTTCCCTCACAGTGCAAATACTCAATAATGCATTGCATTGGCCAACGGTATATGGAGCTTAATGAAAATATATTAATTTTTAACGAAAAGATTTTTTAATCCCCACCCGTCGAGTGACTGAAAATATTTTCCAGTTAACGAACAATTATGAAAATTATATATTCGAAAGTGGAACAATAATTGAGTTAATTTACATTACCATACATTATTTGCCACTGTTGTAAATATTTTTTCCTCTAAAGTTGGTCAACAGTGGTCAACTCAACACAGAAATTCAAACCATCATTCAAGATATTCAATGGCTCTCCCTTATGCACTATCCAACGGAATGTGAAGTGTTTTTAATGCAAAATCTGAGTATCCCTTCCTAAAATTGGATAAAATTTACCTCACCAAGTGCACCCGTCACAATGAAGATAATCTATTATTCGCCAACGGATGGAATTTAAATTTGCGTGGATAACCTCATGAGATTGGAGGTCCGTTGGGTGGGGATTGGGTTAATTACAACGAATGATTTGGGAAAATAAATGGATGGTCCTTGAGTGGAGTAGATTATCGAGCCACGCGACGATCGACCAAGGGCTATAATAGTCGGTAAAATGCGACAGTTGCGCAAGTGGGCTCAGCGACTGTGTGGGTGCTGTCAGTCTGTCGATCCTTTCCAAAAACAGATGTTCTGATGCTGGCCTATGCAGCATTCAAAATGTCCATGAAGTGATTATATTTATTATATACAATTTATTTGATTTTCTTTATTCAAAATATATTCAAAATTCATTCAATTTTTATTCACCAATTCATTTACATTCTTTATTTATTTATTTATTTATTCATAAAAAAAATATTGTTAAGAAGCAAAACTAAAAATATATTAACATTAAACCTGCCAAGTAATTACTGTTTATAAAGAGATAAAAGTATAATTAACAATTGAAATGTAAATGATCTATACTCAATTCAAAAAATAGATTTTTCAATTGGAAAAGTTCTACAATGACTTCCACTCTCTCTCTCTCTCTCTCTCTCTTTCAATTTTTTATGATTTCCATTATTAATTCGTGGAAAACCCCGAGCACTCTGCATAAAATTTTTTCAACCAAAAAAAATCCTTCAAAGGAAGGGAAAAACGAATAAATTGCGGTGGTTTATCTTTTTATTTTTTGTAAGCAACTAGAGCTATTTCCCATGGTCTGTGAAGGTGGACAATGAGTTTCCTGAATGGCTCTCGTTATTGCTTGCGGTAGTCTCCACACCCTCGCACCCACGGGCACAGATTTGAAAAAGCCAACGTACACCTCAGGGTGTCTACCATTCGCTTTGGGTTAGGTAAGGGTTGTGTTTTCTGGTCTGGTTTGTCGCACGTCTCCGAATGGTTTTTTTTTTCTTTCTTGACCGTTTAACGATAAATCAGGCGTCCGCTTTTCAGGGCCAGAGCCCGCAGCACATGCTCCCTGACTCGGACATGACCCTCGCGGATACGTTTGGATACGAGTTCCAGGTATTGAGAAAGAGAAAGAAGAAAAAAAATGCGTTGACTGGTTGAGAGATAGGGAGAGAGACTTGAGGTCCTCTCGTTTCGATAATGTGTTTTTTTTTTCTCTTTTTCGGCCGCTCTAGGACGTGTTCGACAGAGGACCCTGATCATCCGTATAACGTGATCTGAAAAGAACATCATGTTCAATCGTTCTTGGAATTTTTGGGCCGAAATTGCTCAACTGGGATTTTTCGAAAAATCTCCGAGAGTTTTATTTGGGGAACATAAAGTGATGAAAATTGTTTTTTAATTTAACTACTGGCACCAGATAAAATAAATAAAATAAAATAGTAAATATATCACAGAATTGTTAAATTAATGGAATTTAATTGAAATTCAATTGATAAATTGACAAATTTTCTCAAAATCTAGCAAAAATAGATTTTCTCGATCCGTATGAATCCGTATGAATTCTTCCTCATCGTCCAACCAAGGCATGAGGGACTAGTTGAAAATACGTCAATATCCCGGTAGGACAAAGTCCTGATCGCGTTTCACGAGCTGCCACCTTCGAATCTCCCGAAGGACCGGCTGATGCGGGTGTTGCAGCTTCATCAAAGAAAACTTGGTCGAACGTTATTATTACTCTTATATATATATATATATATATTTTTTTTTTTTTTCATCTCAAACTCTTTTCACGCACTCTACATGCCAGCTCTCCTGGTGATCAACTGCACGCCTCGATGAAAGGGTTTTACGTCCAAACGAGTATTGCAGCCACAAATACGATTATATGATGAGACCATTCGATGAAAAGGAAACGAATCGTTCATAGCCCCTTCTAACTCGAGAGAGCTGTCCTCAAAGACGTGGCAATTTGGGAAAATGTTTACACTGGATAAAAGAGTGTACGTCTCTTTACAATTTCCTCGGGCGGCGACATTCAATTAACTCGCTCGACCGTTTTTTTTTTCGCCAGTGGGGGAGGTGTCGATACATACAGGAGGTGCATTATTCAAAGAGAAACTTACTCGAGTGAAATAAGAAATCTTGATTTTTTTTAAATCGAAAATTTTCAAGAGTTTACATTTTTTTGAATTCATTTTATATTTCACTGAAATACTACCTTCAACGATTTATGTTCTGTTACTATTAACTTTTATGTAATTACTTTAATTGAATTTAATTCAATAATTCATTAAATTGAATTGAAAAAAAATTTATAAATTCCAAAAATTCTTTTAACAAACTAAAAAAAAAGCTGTTACTGAATTTCTATTCTTTCTCGGAAAGCCGTTCCCTCCGGTTTAAACTTCTCCCCCACCCCCTTGAGCTTGCCCGATATGTCCCACAATGAGAAAGAAAAAAAAAAAGGTAAAGGGGCAGGGGGAAAAAAAAATTAGTTCCCAAAATTCATTTTAGAGGCCACGTGGATGTTCATTTAGATAGATACACATCATTGTGTAAAACCAATGGGAGTTTCACCCTCAAAACCGTAGAAAAATGGTCAGAATGGAGAGCATCACAGTTTGGGATCAGCTGCAACCCATAAATATCTTCAGCCCTTTCAGTCCAACGTTGTAACGCTCACCCACTGTCCTAGCGAATAGTTTCTTGGTGGTACAGTTATTCTGGTTGACCATAGATCGACCTTCAAGAAAATATATTGCGTCCCACGGATTGTTAAACTCTTTCAGAGAGAATAACTCAAGAGAATGTCTGAGTTGGAGGTCCTGGTGGTCCTTAGAATGTTAAAAATAGTCCAATATGACGGATTATATGTCCACTGAATCATCAATTTTCGTATCTGCGAATTTATTTGGAATTTGGATTTTCCTTCCAGTTCCTGTACTTTATCAGTGTTTTATGAATTTAAATTAGAGAAATAATTTTTTAAGCGACATATTCAGAAATGGATTTGAATTTTTGGTTTTTCAAGTATTTATTACATTTTTTTATAGCTAAATATAGATATAGTAAATAAATATGCGCTATGTACATGTAAATAAATGGATTTATTCTAATGAAATTTTTGCACCGCGGAATTTTTATATAATTTACAAAATCTTTAGTTCACAAAATCTCACAGAAAATACAGAAATAGCCGCCGCACATTCTCAACTAAATTGACCATTGTCCTACATGAAAATAAAAGATCCATCCTAAACTCACTTAGCACCTGGTTACGAAACCAAACAAATGTTATCTCGGAAGGGTCCAAATTTTGGAGATAAAACTGTCAGAAAAAACGGAAACGCTTGAAAACGGAAGTGAAGGTGCTCTCGCAAGGGTAGAGATAATTTTTCCAGGAACAATTTGGCATGTTCTACGGCCTCAGGAACTATCGGGGAGACTCACTGTTTGTATACTGATAAAATTAGTGTCGGCCGAAGTGACGAATAATGCAAAAACAACTCCACCCAAAGAGAACCCGAAATCGAAATCTTTCTCATCTCGAAAAAAGCGTAGATGGCTAATAATTCATAAGAATCGCTGAGGCCTTCCTTGAATTGAAAAATTATCTTGCAAATTGAGAAAAAATAATCTGATGTGTAGAGGTCATTTTCTTGCACTGAGAAAACAATGTAAATGTAATTTTACAAATGTAATTCAATATTGGCATATTACTCTCCGTGTAATTACATAAAAGATACACTATACTTTTACAGAATAATTATTGATTTCTTAATCATTATTTATTCATTTGTTTATTCAATTCTTATCAGTTACTTGTGGTGATATTCATCGTCGTGAGCGTAGTCATGATCATTGTCGTGGTCGTAATCATGATAATGATCGTGATCGTAAATGCCACAGTTGCAAATGAGATGTCCTTTCAACTGAAATGAACATGTCCTATGTTGTCCCGTGTACACCTCTCCCCCGTAATAATCGAGGCAGTCGGCCTCTGCTGCATCCCCTTGGCAATCATCATCAGTTGAGCAAACTGTATCAGAAAAAAGTAGTATTCAATTAAAAACATCCTAATTACACTATCCTACAATAAAATATTTTCAAAGTAATTCCAAGATTTTGTTGAAAAATTAACTGTCAAATTTTTGCATTTCGTTTTTGCTGATCTTTTAAACTATTTATATTATTTAGAAAAAAGCACTGGCGAGTATAGGAGAAGTTCCGCATTTTAATTAGACTTGCCATCTTAAAAGTATTGCCCCCTAAATTTGTTGATTAGTTTAATCAAAGTTTAATATTAAAATTTAAGGAATTTAAGAGAATCAATTCAATCACTTTTTCACCGATTTAAATGCGTTGGAAATAAAAAACATATAAAAATTGACATGAGTTGTGTATTTCGTTGAAACGAAAATAATGTCATCCTCACAAATTCGAAGCTTTCGAATTTCCTAAAAATTATCAATTTTCTTAGTGACGAGAGAATTGGCAATTCTTAATTGAAAAAATATTGAGTTCTCACAAATTTGTGCACTGGATAAAGCAAAATTGATGACAATCACCGCCAGAATCGCAAGAATTTTCAACTCAAATTTTCTCATAATTAAAGACAATCGAGACACAATTGACTCCACAAGTATAAGTAAATCGTCGATAACTTGGCAATGACAACCGGAATGAATCTCTCTCAAAAACATGTCCCTATTTATATGAAAAATATACGTGACAACGAGTTACACAATCGACATTTCGCCTTGGCAGAATTGGTTCATATCGCGTCAATCATTCGGCCTTCCACGGATAATTTCCACTGATGATTGTTCCTGTGTGTTGTTTATTAGGTATTAGATCTAGTAATAAGAGTGTATGCTTATACCGACGAATTGACGAGGACGTGTGATGGAAGATAAAATAAGTTGTTTAATCATTTTGAAAATTTTCATGGTAACAATCAGTGTATTCGATCGTGAGTTTCGTTGAGGAAAATTCCGACAGTGGGCGGTAGCGACCGGTATATATATAAGCATACCACCTCCAGCTTCCCATTCGTCTATATCTAAAACAAAAATGTTCTTGGAAAAACTATAATTTTTTGTAGAAAACATTTTTTTGAAATTAATTTTTTTGGCCCAGCTAGACTTCAAAGTCGATTATAAAAAATACATATAAAATATAACAACATATCAGTATTTATATTTATTATATTTATATTTTCTTATATTTATTTATTATATATAAAGATAATGAGGAGAAAAATGAAATAAAGAAAAATAAATATTTATTGCTCTGGATAATTAAATAATTGCATTCCAGATGAGCCAAAATAATCTCTCGGAACCAATTCTATGGAACTTTTTTTAGAAAGTTAATGAATCAAGTAAGAAACGATGTGCAAAATTTCAGATAGCTTAGATACGGAATAATAAAATAAATAAATCCGTAAGTTACTACACATACATTAGATCAAATAGAGCATCGGTAAATTTAGCTTCTTTTCTACATTGTCGACTAGTCGATAATGAAGGAAAAATGGAAAAATCATCCATGCCCTATTGGACACGCTATAATTCAATGCGATACCTGGTGGGCTAGCGGGCACTAAAAAACATGGACGATCAGTGGGATATCCCATGCCGCGCCATTCAAT
>JAPYZN010000160.1:0-46833 GCA_030522865.1 Psyttalia lounsburyi
TCCATACAATATTTTATGTCATTGTGCCCGTAATCCGCGATTTAACCGAGCGGAGCGAGGTTAGAATCGCGTGATTACGGGCACCTATGGCATAAAAATGATTTACTAACAGAATCGAAGTACTCACGTCTTTATGAACTTGCTCGATAATCGACAAAATGGCATTTTCCTTTTCATTTCTGAGATAACTGACAATGTCAGTATCAGCGATGGGATCTAACGGTTCAAAAGTGCGTCTAGCACTGAGTGAATTCAGCTTCTGCGATATCTGGGGTAGATCCACTCCTTTGGAGCCCAACAATAGGTGCCTACAATAAAGAAAAATCGAACCATTCCATAAGTAATTCAAAAAAAAAACCACAAAAATTACCTCTAGCTGAGACATTCTCTGCCAAATGAGTCAACCTCTGATATTTACCAATTAAAATTTCATGACATTCTGATCAGTTGAGAGATATATTTTCTAAATATTGTCCATTATTGTTACTCACTCAAGCTCTTTATTCAATTTCAATTTATTAAAAGTCATAATGTTTCCTTCTTTGCCGTCTATCCGAAAGTTTTTAGGATTTTTTTAATTACAAGAATAACTGAAAAAATTAGAAAAATAAGACGTGCAATAAATTTGGAAATTTAAGTTTCTCCACTGATTTATTAAACTCGGATAAGTAGTACTTAAATTATTGAAAAAAAATGATATTTTATGAGCTGCTGAAAAAACTGAGACAAAGTTTTTTTGAAGAGAGTAAGTGTCAATTTAGTCATTTAGCGTGAAATACCTCACCTAGAAATTATTGGGTAATAATTAATGAACAATTCTTACGCTTGCACTTGTGTATCCTGAGTTCCACTCTGCGTGACACGAGACCAGAGCTCATTGGAGGCTTCCAAAATCTGTCTGAGATTCCTCTCTACTTGAGGAAGCTCCCCAGATCCCTCAACAGCAGCTGAAAGCTGCTCCGCAGACCTCAGAAGTTCGTTAAAATCGGAATCACCCATTTTTCACTAATTAAACATCAATTTACTTCCGCAAAATCAACTCATAACCTCGATAAACAAACACCAAACCGCACACGGAGGCCAACCACACGAGTAAACCGGCTTTCCACTGTAAATTTGCCGCCCAAATTCCCCTCGGAGTGGCTTATGGCGCTGGGATCGATTTCCCAAGATTCCTTGTGATTTTTTTGAGGTTATGTTCGCTTACACGCATTTCTAAGAGCGTGGGACTCCGACCACTCCGACTGAAGCATTCTCAACGATCATTTCGGAATTTGTAGCACACACGTGGTCTCAAGCTTCAAGAAGTTGTTTAAATAATTAAATCAGGTAATCTAATCATTAATTAAACATAAATTTTGTCGTATTTATTTTTTTGTCTTTAGTTATATCCATGCAAGTTTATGGATAAAACGATAGGTTATTGATTTTGGCTGGGAATTTTTTTCCTTTTTTCGTCTTCGAGGATTTTACAGGTTTTTTGTATTTATGTCTTGTATATTTATTTCAACGTGGTATATTTTTCTCTCACAACTCTTTGCCAGTAAATCGTAGGAGTTTGTTTCAATAAACGGGTTGTTCTCAATAGTTTCGAGCAGGTGTACTTGTATTCTAGGCTAATAGATATGGCTTCAAATAGTGAAAATTTTTGTTACAAACAGAGGTTTAGGGGATTTAATTCGTTTTATGCATAAAAAAGATCAATTACCGATCTGTTAATAGAGTTGAATATTAAAACTCCGCTGTGCTTTACATTTTTATCGAATTATTGTATCAATTCAATTGGAAAAAAATATTCTCCAGAAGAGCACAGAGTTCATAGCACTCAGTTCATGCGATCTTTTCAATTCAAACAAAAAATCCCGAATTGTTTTCCAGTTTCACATCAATCTCTATTAATTGTCAGAAATTCTCCTTACAGACAAAATGGCGAAGAAAGGAAAGAAGAGGTCTTTGGAGGCGTCCGAGACTGCGCCAAAAGTGGAAATTTCCTCTCAAGGTCCTGCCAAAAAATTGAAAATAAAAAAAGAGTCAAAAACCAATGGCGTCACGACCAACGGTGCCAAGCCACAAAAAAACAAGAATAAAGCCTCTCCAGTCGAAGAAAATTCTCCGAAAAAGCTACAGAAGGCTCAGCCCAAGCCAGCTCTCAAAAAACCCAAAAAGGAAAAGAAACAAGTAGAGAAAGCCGAGAAAACTCCAGAAGAGAAGAAAGATCAGGCACTTCAGGTACTTCAGAAAAAATTGGAGGCTAAGAAGAAGAAGCTGGCGATGAGAAAGGAGAAGAGGCAGGAGAATGGTCAGTACAAACCCGAGCATATTAAATTGACTGCGGATGAAATTAAAATTCGGATTGAAAACATAAAGAGTAGGGGACAGCTGAGTAAAACTGCTCGAAGGAAGCTCGCAGCTCTCCAGAAGAAGCTGAGGGTAGAGGAGGGGACTTACACGCCACCATCTGAGCTGCCAAAGACTCCTAAACTCTCTGAAAGTATGAAACGGAAGATCAGGCGACATAAAAGTGCGATCAAGAGGAGGGAGACTGAGGAGGCTGCTGGTAGTGAGCAACAAGTGACTAAGAAGTTAGAGGAGAAGGCTAAGAATGTTGCGAAACTCGTGAAGGAGCAGCAGAGTAAAAAAGTTGCTAAGCCTGAGGTTAAGAATGCCGCTAAGGGTGGAGGAAATAAGTTGGGGAAGGGCAAGAAGGCAGTTGTTAAAGTTGAGGCTGAAAGTAAGGATGATGATGATGACGATGAAGATGAGGATGAGGATGATAGTGAAGTCGACGAAGAGACTGAGGAGGAAGACTCTGAGGAGATTAACAGCACTTTAAATACTTCTCAGGAGGCGCAGAGCGATGAGGAAGACTCTGAGGAGGCTAATAGCACTCTGAATACTTCTCAGGAGGCGGAGAGTGATGAAGAAGACTCTGAAGAGGTCGACACTACTTTAAATACTTCGCAAGAAGTTGAGAGTGATGAGGATGAGGATGACGATGACGATGATGATGATGATGATGATGATGATGAAGAAGAAGAAGAAGAAGAAGAAGAAGAAGAAGAAGAAGATAATGATGATGACGAAGAGAAAAAGAAAATTAACGTAAAGAGTAAATCTGTAGCTCCCAAGTCACAGAAAGCTACAGAAACGGCAAAACCTGACCAGGGAGTGAAAAATGCTGCACAACAGAAACAGAATCAGAATCAGGATAAGAAGACGAGATACGTTCTTTTCGTTGGAAATCTGCCCTACGCGTAAGATTCACATCTGCATTTACATTTAAAGCAAATTTTAAATTACGTGTTTAGCTATGAATGCTAGCTTGTTTTTTTTTTATTTAGAATTTTATACACAACTTTTTTCATTGTTATTTTACATCGTGCCAATCCGATGAGAATATTTTCGGATGATGATCAAGACTTTAAATGATCAGATCGCATCATTTTGGTCGGTTCGGTTCTGAATTCGGAACCTTTTGCATGTGAGGCAACGAACGGGCTCACTGTGTCAACTCACAGAAGTATAAAAAAAAATATTGAAATTGAACATACAAAATATATAAAATAACTTTTCTCAAATTGCTTGTCAGGTCTAAAAATTTAGAATACAATCTTTTTTATACCGTTCAAAGTGGAGAAATTTCGGGACCTAATGATTGGTTCATAATTAATGACCTGCAATTAAATATTGCCAACCACGAGTTCTTCTTTCCAAGACAGTTCTATTTTTTCTGTACATTATTCTAACAATTTCTTCTCATTGCAGAGCAACACAAGACGATATTAAGAAGCACTTCCTCTCGAAAGTATCAACAATCTCTAGTGTCCGAATCCCCACAGATTCACAAACCAATAAACCTCGGGGATTTGCCTACGTAGAATTCACAAATAGTGTAGATTACGAGAAGGGCCTGTCTCTTCACGAGTCCAATCTCCTGGGACGAAGAATTAATGTGCAGTACAGCCAACCAGGATCGAAAAGCACTGGAAAGAGGCCCGAAGTCGTCGCGAAGAACCAGAAGCTCCACGCGATGAGGAAGCAAGGACAGTTGGCCGGCAGTGTCAAGGATTCACACAAAAGAAACTTCAGGCGAAATCAAAACAAAAATCGTGGATAATCAGCAACCGCTTGCGTAAAAATAAGTGCAATGCCCATTGCATGGAAGACAACAGGACAAAATACATTCTCGATATATATTCGCAGTAGATAACTTACTGTACATCTTCGACTTTTTTAAGTGAATAGATTTGTCAATATGCAACGTTATGGAAATATAATGAGTGTCTTATCTGTTAAAGAAGCCTTTCAATCGAATTATTAATATTCAGAAACTTCAATGGATGCAAGATTCCATGTATTTATTGAGAAGTTAGGGATAATCTAACAGTTAAATGTTTTAATCATTCTTTTTTATTTCATTTTTTTTCGTTGGAAATTCATTGTTGTCGCTGTTTTAATTGTTTCATACATCTTTCTTTAAAAGTAGATTTCCTATTTTTCGTTCTTCAAACATATTTATTAACAATCTGAAATGAAAAATCAACTGGGGTTGCAATGAAAGTATTTCAAGGGAAACCTAAATTGGGTGAGGAATTTTATAATTTTAAGCCTCAGTTTAATGTTCATAACGTGAAATTTATGAAAGTCTATGGTGACTTTCTTTGGAGTTCATTCAGGCAAGTGCCAACAGACAGTGGATGGTTTTTTTTATTTTTCGACAGTCCAATCAAAATTATATTTTTTCTGCACAAGCTGAAACTAGAATATATTGGGAGTCTTCATGTAGATTGGTTATGGAGTATTCCATATAGAGCTATTCTATAGAGGAGAATGGGAACTTCAAAAAAGGGCAAAATTTCAAATATCTGTCTTCAAATTCATGTAGGTCTGTTGAAAATATGACTGAGAAGTAAAAAGCGACTGGAATGCTTGCATTAGTTATTCATTTATTTTTTTGCTAAAATTTATAAAAATTGAAATTCTACCCCTGGTGGGACTCGAACCCACAATCCCCGGTTTAGGAGACCGATGCCTTATCCATTAGGCCACAGGGGCTATAAAACTACTGCGAATGAACTGGCAAGAAACCGAGAAACGAATCCACAACTTTCTTATTCGTTTTAAAAAATTAACCTCGTGTTTTTTTGTACTAGTTTGCTAATTTTTCTCCCTTTTCTCTGTTCCTCCTTTTTTCTCCTTGTTTTCTCCAATTTTAGACATTGATATGTGTTGAGCCTTCAACTGAGTCAAAAACTAAACGGTTGGGAAAAAAATTTAAGAGAGAGCATTTTGTTATTTTGTGGAAATTATTCACTATTTATTTCACACTAAAGGATGTAAATTTATACTTGACAAAAGTTGGGATATAATTATGGATAAATGGAATTCAGGAATGGATAATTCCTGCGTGCTATGAAGAATCTGCGTTGTGAACTTAGAGATCTGTCGATTTGAACTAACTATTTTCTATGAAAGTATGAGCTAGTGCCGAGACAATCAGGATGCACTATATAGGGATGGGGAAAAGTAATTAGGAAGAAATTGGGGCAAATCATTGATGCGACCTTCATTTTCTTCGGCGGTGGGACACATTCAGGATTAATATCTTCAAATTAGAATAAAAAAAATCAAAATTTTTGTGATAGGAGGATCGTTGGAGGCAAATGGTGTGCCCATCGGAACGGGAGGGGTCATTGGGGGGGGCCATTATTACTACCATTTTTGTGTTGTCCCATGTCTATAATGGCCGCACCAGGTGTTGCCCATGGGGCCGGACATCACGTCCTCATCGTTGATCCTGGGTCACGCAGAGTGATGAGAAAAGTGATGATCTGGAGCCTGTTTTTACCAAAATGTTTTTTTTTAATTTGCAGATATTAATCCTAATAACATCCAACCCAATCATTTTTGATAAACAAGAATTCCTGATCCATAGGCTACCCCAACAAAATCGATTACTCTGAGGAACCAGACTCAGAGTTAACTCTGAGGAATCAGACTCAGAGTTAACTCTGCGTTAATGGAGAAAACTCAGGGTCAATTCTGGATTATCTCAATGAATATTGGGTTTTCTCCAATAATCCAGATTGGATCTATGGGTCTACTTCGTCAGGGTTAGTATACCAAATATAAAAAAAATATATAAATCAAGAGTGGTGGAGCGATACTATATATTTATCAAAAAATTTCTTACCAAAAAACTAGTCAATATTGAGAATTCGCATGTTTATTTTCATGACTTGAATACAGCAGCATTGATTATTCGTCACTGAATCTGATTTTGTATGCAAAATAATGAAGTTAACGATTCGTGGTATTGTGATCAGCTGAAATAACTAGAAATTATGAGTAAAAGTAGTGTTAAAAAGAAGAACGAGGATGACAGACGTGTATTCAATTATGAAGATGATTTTTCGTATGATGATTTCGGGGAGGAAACGATTCCGGAGCACTTCGTCTTTCCGATGGAATTAAACAGTCACTTGAAGACTAAAATTCGTGTAAATCTTGTCATTCAAACTAATCGTTATCGTCTGTTGACCTGAAATTGATTTAACAATGGGATATTTTTAAAAGACAGAGTCATCTCGCAGGATTTGACGTCGGAGATTGGCTCACTGCGCCGAACTCTGCAGGAGACTGAGGAAAAACTGCTTGAAGAGCAGAAAAGTCATAAAGATAAACCGCAAGCTCCTCCAAGTGATTCTTCAAGGGATGAGGAGGTGAGAATTCTACAGGAGAAACTCAATCAAGCCAACTCCAAGTACTACAAGTGTCAGAATACCTGTTTGACACTTCGTCAGGAGTTGAACAAAGCGCAAAAGGTGAAGAAAAATCAAGAAATAAATTGATATTTCTTAACAAGAGCTCAAAGTTATTAATAACAAATGGAACTCAACTGAGGCTGGCAAATCTCCTTTTGATCCAGTTCGAGATCTTCAGAGTTCAATTTAAGATTTTCCAAAGTTACAAATTGAAAACGAGAGGTCACGATTAATTCTCATCGCAAAATTCTGACAATTATTACATTAATGCGTATTACAATTAGTCTTAGAGAGATAATTTCGAGTAAAAATGGTCTTGTAGTTCTATTACTATCATTTATTCCATGATCACTGATCTGACTCATTATCTCAATAATTCGGAGTCTAGCTTCTCTGCAGTGAAGTCGGGGATAACGTGACTATAACAAGCCTCGTCAACCATCCAGGAGGATGGAGAGGAAGAGCCGAGCAGATTCAGCAACTCCAGCAGAAGATGTCCGAACTCCAACACAAATTGAGCGATTCTGAAAAATCATCCAGGGCTTCGTTCAGTAATTTCCTCTTCCCAATTTAATAAAATAAATTTATGCCTTGATTCTCTGTAAAAATGGTCACAATCACTCTATAAATTATTTCTAATAATTATCAACATTGTAGTTTCACTCGAGCGAAAAAGTTCCTACCGCACGAAAAGCATTGAACGCGACAGAAAAAGTCAAATGGAACTTCTGGGAAGGGAATTGCGACAGGCAGAGGTTGCTCTCGAGGGTAACAAGAGAAAATTGGAAGCTGCAAGAGCAAGAATAAAAGTTCTGGAGAATGAGCTATCCGATTCTAAACGAAATATCATCATACTGCACGACAGAAAAATTCATGATGATCAGTTGATTCAAGCTTTGAACGTAATCAATTCTCTCAATTCTTTCTCCGATTGAATAAATTTTGAAATCTTCTGCGGAAGAATATTCTATGAAACGATTTGGTAGAAAAATCGATCGAATCAATTAGAAATTTTCGTTGAATTTCTATTCCTCTTTTACTCGAAATTTCCATCTTTTCGTAATGCGAATTCTATTCAGATTGAAATTGATCGAATGTATTGAATTGATTAACAAGTGCACCAGATTTTTCTATGAAATTTTTTCATTCACGAAAAGTCACTAGAGGCAATGTTTTTTTCCAAATTGTCGGTCTTAAATCGTTTACTTCCGAGGGAATTCAGTGATTATTTTATTTTTCCGTTGAAGTGCCTCATCTGAGTATTAACAAAATTATATAAATAATGGTTTGCAATTCTTCAGGGCCAATTAAGAGCAGTCGAGGATAGATACAAAGAGAGAGATATCGATTCAAAATCTAAAATCGAGAAAATCACTCTAGAAAGCTCGAATTTGAAGAATGAGTTGCACTCTTCGAGACTTCTGATTGATCAGCTGCGCAAGAAGCTCTCAGAGCGCGAGATTGAGATTAGTACACTCAGGTCCCATCCCCTCAACCCTTACCTGAGAAAAATATTTCCTCGAAAACTTCAGTGAATTGGCTAGATAAATTCTCAGTAGAGTTACAAAATGAGTTGGATTCCATCTTTCAATACAACTTTTTCCGCTGAGACGTTTTCTGAATTTCTCTTCCCTTCCATTTCTTTCTTATTTCTCATTAACAAATCAAATAGGAACAATTAAAAATTTGAGTCCATGAATTTCCACAGCGAGTATCTCAACACTTTAATAGAATCGATCAAAAACTATATTTTCTCTTTATTTTTCTGATGAGAAAATAATAAGAAAGTCAGTAGAAATCCAATATAATTGTCTAGTGGATTCCCTGTATCAGTTTTTCTGTAATTATTTTTGTACCTACTCGCCCAGAATTTGCATCTTTTACATTACAATATTGAAACGGAATAGATCAGATGCAGTGAATTCGGTGGACTCGAACCGGCGAGATTCACCCAAGATTTCCCGCGATGTGTCTCCGTTGGGCAGTAGCGGAGGTCATCAGGATCCCAATGAATACGTTGTCTTGGGTCTCGCTGCTCAGGCGGAGAGGGAGAGGCTCGTGGATGTGGTGGCTTCCTTAAACCGTCGGCTGGATAAGGAGAGGACGGATACTGATCATGTGTCCGTAAGCTATCTTTCATCCTGTATAACTACGAGATTATAAATTTATCTTAGAAACACGTGAATTTGAGAAAAGAAGCAGTGCATTAGGGATTTTTTTTCGCTAGAATACTTTGGTAAATATATTAAATAAATTTAATAGATAAATAAATTTGAGGAATCGGCCTTTTCTTATTTCAAGGTTTCAAAATAAACGGCCACAAATTAATCAAAAATTCCGCTGCCTTTCTATTTTACTTTTTCCTGTGGGCACTGCAATATCTCGATTTTCAAGTACCATTAATTTCAGATACAATTACTGAGAACTCCAACTGTTTTACGTACCAAAAAATTGAATCGAAAATTCTGGCGAATCCGTGGCGAAATACGTTTTGTTTTCAACATTTTATTATAAATTACTCACTATCTGAATAGGAGGGTTCTTCCACTGAATTGGCTTCCATTATATTATGTTCAGGAATTATTGCGCCGAGAGAGAACTAAAGTCGTTAAATTGGAGAATAGGCTTCAGAAGATTGAAGCTGAGATGGTGGCGAAACCCAGGGTGAACTCTGGATACAGATCGAGATCATCGAAGTCGTTGACGTCCTCTAAAAATGAATTTGATGACGATCAATTCAGATATAAGTAATATCAAATTACTGTGTAATATCTTTTCTCCCAATATCCTTTCTTTTATTCAAAATTTCGAAATTAATGACATTGTCAAATTTGAAAAAATTAAAACATTTGCGCAAGGGATTTGCTGAAAAACTGGATCTGTTCGTTTGTTTGCTGAAAAGATTGGAAAATGAGAAATGTACTCGCTTCATTTCGAAGTTCAATAGATATTTGAGGGATTATTCTTAACTCTAAAATTTTAATCAAAAGAATTGTTCGTTGATGTCTCGTCAATTATCAATAAAGTGCGACAAAATCCTTATGTCGAGACTTGAAAAATTGTAAATTGCAAATTTTAAAAATCAAGTTTGGTAAATATATAGTCTTACTTCACTATACATTTTTCAAGCCAAATTGAAATTTTTAAGTTTAATTTTAGATTTGCATCTCAAATTGAGATTTTCGAAAAACTTGAATTGAGTTCTAAAAATTTCAACTTGAAATATTCTAAACCCTCACTTTTTCCTGAGTATCAATTTTAAATCGTAAGTCTCAAATCGAACTTTTTTTTTACCGAAGCAAGAATTATCGAGAAACAAATAATTGCCGTTTCTTGTCTTTCTCCTATTCCTTCTGCTGTGGATTTCTTCTAGTCGACATTTCTCTGAATTTATTAATCTCCCAGACTTTCTTCATTTAATAAACTAGATTAGAGCTTCTGGAGGAGGAAAATTTGGCCCTGAAAGTTCGTCTAGCGACCCTACAGCAGGAAAAAAGCGAGGATTTATCGACGTACAAACAACTCCTCGAAAACACCAAAAGGATCTTCCACGAGTCTCTCAGGTAAACCCACTGCATTCACACACGCTCACAACTCCATATCAATCGAGATTTATCTCTATTTCAAAGGGGGAAGATAAGCACAGCGCATTCAACCTTAACTGTCTGACAAAAACGAGCATGAATTTCAAAACAAGTGGCTGAAGGAATCGAGAGACGATACCAACTGAATTGATCCCAAGTGCAGCCATTGTTTCTCATTAATTCTTGGACCTGAACTTCATCTACATCTTACTTGAAAATCTCTCGATTTACAAATAAAGTGTACAAACTACTCCCAGTACCTGCGTAATTTTATTTTATATAACATGTTTACTCAGCCACGTTTGCACCCGTATCTCATGGCTCCTGGGCTGTAAATTCATCTGAGATTCAGAAGATCAACAGAGCCATGATTAAAGAAAAAAATTCTCTCAAGATCTTTACATTATTAGCTTCCCAACATTTTTTGTAGTGAAATCGGGAAATTAAATAGGTCAACTGAACCCGATAACTAGCAAAATAAAAATTTTATTCACGGGAAATAGGGGGATTTTTCAGAGGATTTCTGTGAGAAAAAAATTTGTTTAAGCGTTCTTAAAAAATCGGTATGTACTGAAGACATGATATGTCCGAGTGATCAGAGGAGGAACCGGTGATACGCAAACGGATTCTCAAACTACCTCTTAATATGTTTTTGTCCGTTGATGGAATTGTCTATTTCAATGAAAGGGACAAAACACTAATAGAAAGTTCAATAGAAATCCAATAGATTTCCATTAAAATTCTTTATACATTTTTTATTAATTTATTCATACGTTCGAAGTGCATGTATCAAATAAAACAATGATAAGTCAAACCCACCATTTCCAAACTAATTACCTTTTTTTCTTTATGAATTGAAGAAAAGGTAATTCTGAAAGCTTTATTTGAATAACTGAACAATCGCTGAGAATAAATTAAACTTCACTGTGAAATGAGTTATATTGGAGTGTATTGCTTGCAAAAATAGAAATCCCCATTTCATAATTTTGTCATAAAAAATGAAGTTTCTAAAAATTGTAATGTTTCCACGTCTTTCCCTACGTTTTTTGCAAGCCCTTTAAAAATCGTTAGCTGCACCGATTGCAAAAAAACATATTCCTTGCATCAAGAAGCATGGAAAAATCATGGAAATTCCACATTCGATTTTCGAGGCCATTGCCATAATTAGGAGGAAAATAATCAAGTTAATTATAAGTAATTGCGATTTTCAATAAATATCTTTAAAAGGCTCGAAGGCTCCACGCGTTCGGCTGAAATTCATGGAAATTACAAACAAAATGAAGACTTCCGGCCCCGACACTTGTTTCGACATACAAAACCACAACAAAAGTCGAGAAAGTCCGTCGATTCTCAATTCCCCGTAGCACTCAATCAATTGTCTATCCAGTCCAAACAAATACCGACAATGATACCAGCAGTGGAATCAACCTGGGTGGGTTACAGGTGTCAGCCAGGCAAAAAAACTGAGGGTTAGATACGTATGAACCATTATAGTAGAATTCTAGATGCAATACATTGGGCTTTGCCAGCGGTGTTGTCTCCACAACGTGATAAGGAAACATGCCCGTGACGTCACTTGGTCACAGGTATATGAAGCGATGCCGAAGCCACTCCACGTCACTTGTTAGTTAGTTTTCAAGAACGAATTTCACTTTTTTGTCTGAATTATTCTACCCTATTTTTTTTTTATCAATTTTTGTACATTTGTGGATTGGAGGAGGTGCCAGGCAACCGAAAGACAGGTTTGAGGTGAATTTTCATATGAAGAAATTAAATGAGAATGAGATGAGGGTGATAATTAATAAGTGCGACGTAATTTCTTGTAATTGAAGTATTTAAAGTTTTAAATAACTAAGGCAAAGTGAAAAATAACATTTTCCACGGATTATCGCACGAGATCGGTAGAGTAAAGTTTCATAATTTTATCGCAATTTTTAACGTATTTTAGGGAGTCTTAAAATTACACCAAATGCGTTCAAATTGGATCTTTGGGATACAGAATATTAAAAAGTCTTTTGTTGTGATTCAAAGAATTCGACAATTTTCATTTCTCCTCAAATATAACGTACACAGACGAAATCGTGGAGCAAAATCGGCGCTTACGATAGTTAATATTTTGCGGTTGATCGAGGAAAATTAAAAATATTTTAGGCACTTCTTAAAAATGTCCGTGGGGCTTAATTAACGCTTATCCCCGGGCCTCAGGCGATAAAAGTATTTTCTCAGGAATAGGAATTTATAATTGACGTCAAAAAAAAGATTATAATCGCGTGAGTTGGAAAATTCTTTTTTGTCACATGCTCCGATAACCCGTGATGTTATAATCGGGTTTTTCGAGCCATATGGTAAAAAAAATCGTAAAACGATTTTTTTAATAAATCGGATTAAATAAAGTTGTGAAGATGATATTTTCTGAGGAATTCGATTTTATATTGTATACACATATTGTAACTATATCCATTAAAAAATGCTTTTTCATCACGCTGTGTCGGAAAAGTAACTTTGTGACTGAAAAGTACTTTTTCGACACATTGAGATGAAATATATTTTGCATCTCAATGTGTCGAAAAAGTACTTTTCAGTCACTCGACGCGAAGCGGATATTTTTCATCATTGGGCGTGAAATTCTCATCTGACCGGGGGAAGCGAGTTTAAAATCATGGTCTATGCGGCCTAAAGTCGAAAAATATCTGATCGAGCTTGCGATGGAACAGTATGTTTCTATACAATTATGGGAAAGTGATTTTCGGCTCGTGAGAGGTTTACAGCGCGAGCCGGACAAGTTAGTCAAAATAATAGGAGGGCAGAACGGGACGTAATATGAAAAAAAAAACAGCGGTCCGAAGGGGAGTGGTACAATTCCACGAGTTAAAAAATAGTTTTTCCACGAGTATTGCGCCCATTTTTTACCACAATGTGCAAAAAGTAGAGTTTTGCGCACGTGGAGAATCCGCGAAATGGAACTTTACACAGAGTTTAAAAAAAGAAAAACATGGGTGTAATTTGGAAAATCCGTTTGTTCAAAATTTCACTTTGTGCATAGTGTGATGAAAATTATTATTATTGCTGTATAACAATATTTTTATCACTACACATGTGGAAATTGCAACTTTTTAAGCGACGTTTGCCGAATTTAGTGACAAAAGTAGTTTTGTTACATGCAGAAATCATGTACTCTAGAACACGTCACAAAACGCATATTCCAGATGAGAGTCAAGCAATATTTTTCATCATACCACACCAGAAGCACACGCAGAGCGTGCGCAAAATATAATCTTACGCAGAGTGTAAAAAAATCAATATAATTTGAAAAATGTGTGTTCAACTCAAAAACGAGTCGAATTTCATCTAAATTTCGCGCATTATAAAAAATATAATTTTCACAATTACCATTTCTTCATAAAGCTTCTCTTCATTTATCATATTCAACTTGAATGAAGACTTCTTTAATTTGTGATAATTTTTTTTGCTAAAAATATCAGAATTTTTAAGCCTTGACTAAAATAATAGTAAAGCATCGAAATTCAATGTACGTTTGGTCTTTTCATGTGCAAATTCTGGAGTTACTGTTACGACAAACGCGGTACGGGGCTCCGATCCTCTTCCTCAGAACGAATTACGTAATGTTTACACGGGCCAAAGACACCTCGACCAGTGTTCAAGATGTCGTATAGAACAGATCATCCTAACACGTTTTTTTTTAACTTTTCAATTGTAAATAAATTTATTAAGCACAGATAATGACAATTCGGTATTTTCTCTTCGGATTTATTGTAGGGGTTTTACCATCACGAGGAAATATTTAATGACTTTATCATCGGTATCTCAAAAATATGATATCTTGTTTCCCCTTTGGCAAACAGGTTACGGATTTTCGGTGGTACCTGAGGCGCTTATCGAAATACCTTATCATATCTCAAAAAACGACTGAGGAACTGATAAGAATTTGTTCCCCCAAACACCTGAGTGTAATGTACAATTTTTTTAAGGGAATTGAGAGGGAAATAATTAACGTCTGGAACCGACGAGAAATGTCGTAAAGATGATAACAAAGTGGACGATTTTTTTGTGAGGGAAAAAAGAGAAATGGGAATTTTTTACTGTACAAATATTGATATCTCTCAGTATCAATAAAGTGATATAATTCCGGTGAAATAAGACTAGTCATAAGCTGTTTCTCTGGTATAAGACTCGGGTCTTATCATTGTGACACAGAATTTTATCGTCCTTAAACTCACGCCATTTGTAATTATCTATTGTTCAGTTCTTTATTTCAGTTTCGTAAGCTTACTTTGGCCTGGACGCAATTTTTCAAAATGACAAATCAAGGGAATTTGAATTCCTTAATAGATTTTAATGAAGTAATTTCTATTAAAAACTGACACTCTTAAAATTGGTTATTTCTATTTTAAAAGGGAAAACAACGAATGTATTTTTCCGAATTATTCCATCGAATTCTGTTTAGAGTTCTCTGCAATTGTATCATTTTTTACTGAATATGCGTCAAGTATTAAAAAACTCCTGAGCCGAGGTGTAAAAATTGGTCACCACCGAATCGCCGTGACTGATTACGAGTTGACTGTCGATCAAATCATCAGCAGATATAATTTCCGACCTACGTAAATTATTTATGGAGATCGGAAATTAGATATGCTTACGATTTAATAATTATTTTTCTTGTAATTAGTCACCGCGATTTCAAGGCATTATTACACCTGGCTATGAAACAATTAATTTTTCTCCGAAATCTGTCGGTTATTACAATTTTCATCTCCCGTATTTTCATTGACAAAATTTACTGATCAAATCCATTATATTGTGGGATATGCTTTATTGTTGAATCAGTGGAAAGAAATCGTTTTTCAATAACTGGATATAGTTTTCAAAAATGTATTTAATAAATGAAATATTTTACGAATCGCGAAACAGAAAAATATGATCCTGCGAAATAAAAGAACCAAGTTTATTGAACTACGGTAATTTTCCTGAAAATATTTTCTAAATTTTCAAAGGAACTGCACGCATTTAAAGTTTACTGGTTGGCAATTTTATAAATTCGTAGTACTTCATAGAACCTTCTCCTGATGTTAATATTTACGGCGAAAAAAAGTCTTACACTGAGAGAAAAATATAATTTTTCCAAACAAATTTGTTTTGGACAATTTAATGGCCGAAATACTTTCTATTTCTTTCTCAGTGTAAGAGACTAAGATAATCATTAAAAATGTAATTGACCGCGTTTGATCTTTCAATGTTGAAAAAAGTAATTTCAATATGTTTTCGCGCAATTGTATTGACAAATTTAATGATCCAATCAATTATATTTATAAATATCCTTTATTGTCGAATCAGTCGCTGCGCAGGTAATTCAAAAAACGTTGTGAGAAAAGTAAAAATTATTCTAAAAAATGAATTTAAGATATCATTAAGTGTTCTACGAGTCGCGAAAGAAAATACAATTCTCCCAACCAAAAGATCCCATTTTATTAAAGTCTTGTAATATTTTTGTGAAGAGGTTTCTTAAATTTTCAAATCAACCCACTTTCCTCTCAACTTTCAACTTTTGTCTGTTGTCAATTTTGTAAATTCGCATTTCTTCACAGAACCTTCTCTTGACCCATAAGAGACTAAGATAATAATTAAAGTTTCAGTGTAATATGCGTTTCATCTTTTAATACGTGAAAAGAAAATTTTTTATTTTTTTGTTGCGCAAGTTCATTGACAATGATTTAGTGAAAAGTGGAAGTGCTTTTGAAAAATGAAATATTTTAAAACATTTCTGGGCAATAAAGTCGACTTGAATATTAGAAACGGGAGAATGCAACGTCAAAAGTGGGCTGTGAGTCGCGACACAGGTGAAAATATCATCTGATCAAACAAAAGAGCCCGGGTTATAACTCTCAATGTTTCCAAGCTAACACTTGTGTATATGGCAGACATGGGCGGTTCAGGGTGATTCGTTTGTTCAGGCATTAGGAGCACAACGATAATCGAGCACTGTTGAAACGAATTTAACGAGTTCTTGATCTTACGTAAAGTGCGTCTCCTTTACCCCTACTTCAGAGCCTTTAGGACATGGGTAGAGGCAATACTTCGGCCATTGGACGCCCTCGACAGACACCTCGTGGAGCTGGTGCAAGAATGTTCGTTTGTGAGGAATGTTCTTCGAGAAAATAAGCCACCAAACAAGAAAAAAGTACACGCTCTGATTGAATTTATTAATCATTAAGAGTGAAAGTTCAAGTATGTCAAAAATTTTTTTTACTGCTTTTCATTTTCTTCGAATTTTTTATAAGTTTTTTGTGTGAGTTTTTTTGTCCATTCTTAGTCATGAAATGTCATTTCATTTTTATGATTTGTTTTGTATTTTGTTATTCGAAGTTTGAAATAATTGAAAAAAATGGGAAATATGTGATCTTTAAGAAGAATTTGTCTTTGAAAATTCAGAATTGCGGGGAATAATCAGTAATGGTAAATTTCAGTTTCATTTTTTCCTGAAAATTACCGGAACATTCTGGTAAATCTACGCTTCAAATTTCAGGGAATTGACGCAGAACTTCGGCATTGATGGCTATTATCTTGACAAATTCAATGAATCGGTTAATTGTCATATTCGTGCTGCGCGCAATTGTGGAATTTCATAATTTTTTATTCCGTCAAATCGGGTTTAGTATCGCTGTCCTAAAAATTACCAGTCAACTGTCTCTGAAGGTTCTACATGTTTCTAAAAGCATAAAAACTATTGACGATTTAAAAAGTTATATTTATTTTTCTCCTACGACTGTTTTACTCGAGCCACCTATTTTTTTCGCAATTCCCCCGAGTGATTTTGTTAAAGAAGACCCGATAAGCAGTAATATGGAGCACAAGTGTCGGCACCGGGTAAGTGATGTTTACCGCGCAATCAGTTGAACGCTAAACGAAAGAGGCGGCTCGCACCACTGCGATAACGAGGAAAAGACCAACTGCAGCTCTGCACCAGTGAATTCGCTTTACCCTTCTTCAAAAGTGAGAAAATAATGCACCTGCCGTTATAAAAATACTCAAACCTCTGGATCGGCGTCGGGTGAGTTGAATTCAATTCAATATCGGATTGGGCAATCATCACCTCACCTCAACTTAATGATAATTATCGTATTAATGAGTGATCGTGAGTGATCATAAAATGCTTATTTTAAGATTTTATAGATCTTAAATGCAGATTTTCGAAACGCTGACATTGAAGTCTTACGCGGATAGAATATTATTCTATTCAATAAAAATTCAGTTTTTTCCGCAAAGTTTCACAATTTTTATCTGACTCGTCTGAAAATTATAATACGGTTACTCCAATTTTACCATTCAATTCTATAGACGCCAAGCGAATTGAGATTTCCCTACTTTTGAGGGTAAATTTCTCTCTGCGTAATTTGAAATTTTGAATTTAATCCTTTTGAAAGTCTTAACTTAAAGAAGTCATGTCTTGAAATTGAGACGTTAAAAAATGAGAACTTAAGCTTCAGATGCCAACTTGAGACTCCACAAATCGGACTTTGAGATATAGTAAGTCCCAAATCGACGTTTGTCATTGTTTCTGTGTAATCTAAAATCAATTTCGTCTGAGAAAATACAATAATTAATGAAAATGCTGAATTCCATGACGGGAATTCTCGAATTCCATTGCAATCAACTATTGACAGAAAAAACAATCCGAAAATTGTTTTTGTAAAGAATGTCCTCTACGACAAACAAGCGTAATCATTCGTTTTCTCTCGAAATATTTTAATTACAAGAGAACATAATTAACGTACATGGAAAAGTACCAGATAACCCAAAGGCCCAAATAATAATGTCTCAAAATCAGATAAAATTCTTGTTTGAAATTTTCCATTCATTTCACTAACATTTAAGCTGATAGTTAATAAACTCATATCTCTCTTCCAACGAAATGTTATGAAATAAGACAGGCAATAGATTCATTCGAAATCACTTGAAAATAATTTTGCTTTCATCGAAATCAGACGAACGAATTATTTGATCCCGATATTGCATCAGTAGACATCAATAGCTTTGTAATTTTTTTGAGAGAGTTCGATGGGCTGGGCCATAATGTATTGCATCAGTGGTTTAGTTTTGGGAAGCGCTGAGTGCGGCCATTAAGTGGAATGGAGACCACGCGGGAACACCTCGGAACAAACATTGGTTGAGACGCGAAAGAAAAAAAGTACTTAGTTAAAATACCGCGGAACTTGTCCGTTTATAAGGTAATCGAATATTGTACCAATTGGTTACCTGTCGTTGTTTAGTAAAAAGATTCGAATACATTTTTTTATGATTATAAAGCAATCTTTCATAGAAAAATTATAAATCAGTAATTATTAATTTATAAATAATTAATGAAAATAATTCTTTTGGAATCGGAATTAGCTGACGGCGTAAACGAAACTGTTGGAGTTTCATTAGATATTTCGGAGATTAATGATTGATATAATGACATGAGTAAAAATTCCATGTACATGATTCATCGTTAAAAATTTTGAAATTTTTCATCTGAAATTCTCAACAGCGTCTCGTTCTTAATGATATCTAAGTATTTTCATTATTTGATATCCATTTAATGCTCCTACCTTTTTGTGGTTGGCCACCAGAGATTTCATTTGAGTCCTATTTGATCCTAAGTTTTCCGACATTTTCATTTTTTAAATTAAAAATGCAAATTTAAAATGAGTACTTAATACTGCGCCGTTAAAAATTATTTTAAAAATCTAAAAATAAAATAATGTCTGTTTTGGGAAAAAGTTTGACGAAATGATAAAAAAAATATTTTGAACGTTACCAGCATCGTTTATGAACAATTTGTAGACAATCAATTTTCTAGTGTGAATTTTGCTCTCAACACTAGAACAATTCGGCCAAATTAATCATTTTTCCAGAAATTGATTTTATTTGAACGACTCCAATGATTTATTCATAAGAACCAAGTGTTTGAAAGACTAATAATTTGTTGCGAAATATAATAAGATTTTTATTTCGCAATTTAATTCATGAATTGAATGATTAAAAATGAATCAATCTATTGAAAAAAATTTCCCATTTAACAAACATATCAGATTTGATGTTTTAATATTTATTTTTTCTTATTTCAGTGAAGATATAAACTGAGCTGATCGGGAAAAGCTCATCAGCTGTTAAAGGTGAAATGAGGAGGGTGACCAAGGGCGAAAAGGCTTTCGCTATGAAGAGAGCTATCCATCGACAGTATGGTAATAGTGACACTGTCATGGAGTTGCTCTCTTTGTGGACGTCGCCGAAATCATCAGAGGGAAATTCAAAATCAATCCACAACGACAACTCCAACCTGTTGCATATGTCTTCTCGACTCGGGTTTAACAACCTCATTCGCTGTGGGGAGCGCGCCAACTGCACTGCAGGCCTACGTCACGTTGAGTATTATTCTCCATGAACTCCAAACACTATAAAACAGGTCTCCTTTCATACCATGCAGTCCCCAGCACGTATTTCAATTAAGGAAAAAAGTTCAATTCTTTTGTCTAAACTAAACGCAGTGCAAAGGGGCTTTACGCCATTTTTTCAGCCTGTTATTACACACGTGATAAAGTCAAATCATTCTTTTATCATTTATTAACGGGGTCTAATTATTTATTAGCAGTTGATATCGAAGTTTTTAGCATCACATTGTATGCAATGGATTATTTGTGAAGAAAATTGAGGGATTTGGCAAGATACGAGTTTATATTACCTGAAAATGAAAAAAATTGATAAAAAACCAAATGATTTATTAATTTCACCTATTGTTCACATTTTCCTCGCTAAATCGAAAGAGTTCAATGCAAACAGAATATTTCAATTACGAAAAATGTTTAATTCGTACGTCTCAGGAAAGGCAATTATTTTTTCATCATTGACTAACAAATTGATTCAATTATTATTTATGAGCAATTTGTAGGGGATTTCATTATAATATTGTTCTTAAATGCTCACTAACCAAGAATTGGATAATTTGTACACATAAATTTGAGGTATTTTCTGTAAATAAGAATAACAATAAAAAAACCTTTATTAATTTTGACTTTCTAATTTATTTTATTTTCTTACAATTCGTTTGTTAATTTGAATTAACGCAATCAAGTTCATCACTCAGAGAAAAAAAAATTTTTGCTCTTATGTTCTGGTTATTTTTGAGAAACGTTCTTAATAATTAAAAAACAATAATCTTTGGGGACGGACACAATTTGTGTGAGAAACCCGTCCGTTTTCTCTTACCAGACGGTCCTCCCTCGAATTGTTTTATCACTTCTCCAGAGAACAGCCGCTGGAAATGCAATTTCTATTCACTAAGAGTGAGCTAATCTTCAAACTGTTCATTTAATTTTACTGTGAATTTCTTTGTTCGGGCTTTGTTCAATGTTAATATGATTTATGCAATTTCATTATCAGTGTGTGTTAATCCATTCGTCATCATGTAAATTTGTATGATGTATGGTTTATGATTTTGTGAGCACAATTGCGTGTATTGCACCCGGCACCAGACAGTAAATAAGAGGATTCCAAAATGATAAAGAAATTAAAAATGCTGAGTTCATTTGATTACGAAGATAAGAATTGCAAATGAGATTGATTATTTTGCGATTTCAATTCAAGTTTGCGATAAGTACACTTGCAAATATCAATTTACCTGGTTGAACAGTTTCATTATATATTTTTAATTGAATAACTGACTGTTGAAGCATTCGTCGTCAAGCGGTATTATTTGTGGTTTGTACGTTTTTTAAATTAATAGACGTCCAGTTATTTTTTGAATATGTCTATAAATATAAGATTTATTGAGTGATATTGAAACGATATTGATGATATGAAAACGATTTTGTACTTGAATCAATTTTCTGAGCCAAATACTCCGCCGTCTTTGTTACATTTGATGGTACCTAAAAATAATTATTATTTACTACCGTCACTCAGACCCTCTTTCGTTATGTTGAGAGAAAAAATGTTGCTAAAGGTTTATTTTTCTATACGAATCCCTTTGTTCATTTTTTTAGAAACTCTCGGATATGAAGTCCTTTCTCACTGTGGCTTTGTCAAAAAAAAATTCTGACAGGTAAATAACTTGTTTAGAAATGTCACCGATTGAAATGATTTTCAATAAAAATTACGACAGCACTGATTAAAATATTCATCAAAATTCCAACAGACTTTCAACATATATTCAAACGAATTTTTATTGTTCATAAGTGCATTCCCTTCACCACAGTATCAGAAACCTGGGAATATCCTCATTCTTTTTTTACGAACGTTGCACATAAACTCGTGCATATCTGTCTCCATTTGCAGTTCGCAGAGGGAAATAAAGATAGCAGTGCTAATGACGAGCCTCCGGCTCATCGTTCCTCGAAAATCGGATTTTTCTATTGGATCTATTCATTTGGAACTGCAGAATAGTCATCAACGTAACTGATTCACTTTCCAAAAAAAAAGTGAAATACACCTCATTCTTCCGAGAATCTCCCCCTTCAGTCGAACCAGGAAGTCGCATACGTACAAGCGATAAAAGGTGAGGCTTTGTCTAAACCTGCGAGTGGGATTTTACAAACGAAAAAAAAAAAAAACCAGGAACGGGAGAATACGACTGCACACGTTTTGTCACAATTGGCAAGTATGTCACTTGATGGAAACTGAATGAACATCATCATCTTTGCGGTTTTCGTCCAGTCGAAAGTAAACATATTTTACTCAAGAGTACTGCAATGAGTTTTCTCCATACCGGTACTTTACTAGTTTTATTGCTCAGTCGATATATTCTTTCGTCACCACAAATATGAATATTTATCTTCTTTCGCTATTTTATTTTTAGCTCAATGAAATTGCAGGGAAAATGGTAAAACTCGTTCTACGTATTTCATTATTGTCATTTGTTTCTACTCAGACTATCTGCTCGAGTTGAATTTTTTTGAAAGTGATTTTTGTTATGGTTTCTCCGGATTCCATGTGTCAAATTTAATAAAAATAATTGCATATTCAATAAATGACTGATTGATTGTGGAGTCAATTATGTAATGCAAAAATAACCATTCGGGAGCATATTGCTGATTCATTAGCAAAAAAAATTAACTATATGAATTTTAAAAGCATATCCCGGTTGTATCTTCAATGGTAAAAGAGAGTACACAATCCTCAGACGATAAAGATTAAGAGGAAAAAATGAGAAATGTTAATATTCAGAATAATACTTAATTTATTTATCAATCTCTGAATGATGTAATGATAGAATATTGAACACTGTGTAACAGGAAATTCAGTAATGAAAATATCGACATCATTTTCTTAATCAATAGTTATCAATTGTTTTTTTCACTAAAGCTACACGAGGCAGTCTATTACATCATATTAATACCATTCAATTTACATTTAATCTTACACTGTCGTCTGCACTGAGCGGTCTGAGGAGGGGAGAAATGAGAATGAAGCCCAATATCATTCATCTTTTGTTCCTTTTTTTGGGGGTATCTCATTTTATCTTTTATTAATCTAGGGATAGAATTGACTCAATGGATGTTCGATTTTTTGGCTGGAGCCGAGGGCCTCCCAGGTAGCTCAATGGATTCGCAAATGTTCGCATGTCCTCAGCGAGAAATATTGGGGCCATGTTCAAAGGTTTCATCTTTGTGCCTTCTGTAATGTAATTCAAAAGGTAATTATTCTACTATTTTTTTTTTCTAGTTATCTAGCAGCTGCCATGAAAAATGGTTTCAGAAGCAACTGTTGGGAAAAATCTTAATAAGTTAAACAATCAAATTGAATTTCATTGATTTTTCTAAAGAATATTTTCTATTGATTATTTTAATCGAAATGGCCAAAAACTATTAGAAAGCTCCATTGAAATGCAATAGTTAATTTTTTAGAATTTTCGATTGAAAATTTGATGAGTGCTATTGTCAGTCCACGGTTTTTTTTTTATTCTAAGCATTTAAACTTTACTTCGCAGGAAAAAAATACACTTATTTGGTGAAAATTTACATAAGTGATATATGTTAGGAATCACATCGATTTACACTAAAAGTAGAAAGTACGTTGCAATTTAATAAGTTTATTATTCGTAAATTTTCGATTTCGAAACTGGACATCTTAAGCAAATTTAAGAGGATTATGTCTGACACTTTTAGATTACAAGAAATTACAAGAAATCAAATTACGTAGGGGCGAGGGGGTAAAGTGGAAAAGTTTGATATGTTCTCTAATTGCCAATATTTTCATTGATAAACAAAAATATTGGGATATGGAGGAGATCGGATATGGTTTTATTTAGCCCGACTTCCTAATTACTGTGCGACTTCAAGAAAAAATAGCGAAAAATCTTCTTTGTAATAAAGTCCATGTGGTTGAAAATATAACTAACAATACTTTGTTCCGTGAATATGTAATTAGTAATTATCGAGATAAATCCGCTCGTTAATCATTAGACCTTGTCTACTAAGTTTCATGTTTTAAAAATGTAAAAAATATTTCCTATGGACTAATAAATAAAAAAATGTATTTTTCAGAAATTCCTTCATTGAAGAATAAAAACGAGTTCCAGCTATTTCCGGGAGATATCGGGAGCAAATTGAAAATATCCCACAGAAGTGGAAAACAAATGAGAAACAAACCTGGAGTCGTTGCTTGTGACTTGGACGGTCTTCCTTGGTTAAACAGTCCCTGTAAATGAATTTTCTCCTAATCAATTGTCAATCAATGACAGAAAAAGCACAAAATGCAACATGAAGACTGGTGAAGAAATCTCCATACGTTCAAGCTCACTTACTTCACATTTCGACTGGTGAAGATGCAACAAACGAATAAATTCAGACAATCTTGACGATATTGTGAAGTAAAAAAGCAGCCCAAAGCATAGTGCATGCGATGAAATGACGTTAATGATAAATATAAATAATTAACAATAATCGACGAACATAAATTGAAGACATAAAGTTTTGCAAAACAAGCAGTTGTATGATAATTCGTATATTTGACTATTTTTCTGTTGTAACATGCTATAATTTCCTTTTTTTTTCATTCAAAATACTCATATTCGATCAGTTCTTATTGACTATTGTATTATGTTAATTTTAATTCTCTTCATTAATTCCAACCAATCAATTGACTAATCAGATAATTTTCTAGAGTTAATGTGTGATACCTCTAAAGTTGAAACGTCACTTGCGTTTCCGGCGATTTCGTTATGGAGTTTAATGGTATCACATTCTCATTCTCCTCGATATTCTCTTTAGACCACGTGATAATCTGAAAATGTCCAGTAGCAATGATAGCAACTAAAAAATAATTTTTTCGCGTTTCTTTAAATAAAAAGAAACCAATTTCCCATTAACATAAAATAAAATAATGATAATGAGTGTTTTGTTGTTGGATCAAGTCACATTGAGATGTGTTGCCACCAATTTTAAGCACTTACACGTACACACGTTTAATTATAAGCGCGAATAAATTAAAACATTGCTGCTGTTCCTAGTTGATGAATTCAAGCGGATAAATTAATTTCTTAAGATTATTGTGCTTCTTTTGATTAATTTTTTGAATTGATGGGATAATTTGTGACATTGTTAGACTGATTTCCAATTGTTTTCGTATGTTTACAAGGTTGAAATTATTTTTTTTAGTTGTAAGGAGAATTCCTCTCAAATCTATTCTCGTTTTCTTTCATTTTTGAAAATCCATAGTTTTTCTAAGCCATTGTTTCCAATATAAATGTTCTATAAAAAAATTCCAGAGAATTGAATTTTAATCAGATTGATCAAAAACTAATAAAGTTAAAAAAAAAAGTTGAACAGGAATCTAACATATGTTTCTGATCAAAATTGGAGGCAAAAGTAAACCAAATCTTTTACAGTGTTCAACTAAAGAAAATAATTTCCGAGTTAGAGTGACCAATTGAATCACATCTTTGGCACATCGATTAATTTGGCAGTGACTCTCTCCCCATGAATGCTCTCAGGTCGTCTGACATATCCCAAGACAGATCCAGTGAGATCCAGACTCAATGGTCTCTCGGCTCCCCTATGATTATCGTCAACAGAAACCCCGGTCATAAACTCGTTGGTTTTTATCTCATTCAGTCCAGTAACTGAGAAATTAGTCTCCAACAGACGTTTTCCCGAGGGCAAGAGACCACGTAGCTCACCATGATGAGGATGATTTCTTACCGGAGTGCTCTTGACGAGTACTTCAGCCTCAGGATTACTGATGACACTTGGATCAGTCATTTCGTCGTCTTCTTCCTCCTCTGCTTCTTCTTCCTCTCTCTCCTCCAATTCTGGCTCTTCAGTCAGATCTTCCATTGACTAAAAATGAAGAAGAAATAGTTGGAGTTTTATACTGAATTGGTTTTGGGGTGGGTGATCCCTTTTCCACCCGCAGAAAGCAACATGCGAACTCGAAATCGTTTTTTCATGCAGACAATTCGATATTAGATACGAATAAGTGAAAAAAATCAAGGAAATCAATTTGATTTTTTTTTACTTGGAAAGGTCAGTCCCGAAAACAATTTTTTTCGACAAAATCAACTACTCAATTATGTATGATTTAACCGTACAAATTTGATTCCGCAGGTTAAAATTCTCCTAATTTCTTCAAAATTATAAATTTAATTTTTGTTGTAGTCTTTGTAGATTCAAATCTTTTATTCTGAGCGATAGAAGACAACGTTGCAATATTAAAGCGGACCGTTAAGAAAAAAATAATGTAAAAATTGGAACATTCAGAAATGCTTTTTGTTAAGGTGTACCTTCCCATTTCTCGTGAAATCATCCATCATCTTCATAATAAATGATCCCAGGACAAAATATTCTAAGATAGTATTTCCTGTCCTCACGTATACCCTTTCGGGTTTTTACGTATTTACCCTTCCCCCCCCCCCCCCCCCACCCCGCTGTACCGCATTCGCCAAGGACTAAGGAAAAACCTCACCCTGAGGGGAAAACCTTGGCCAGGTACAGTCGTCCCTGTTACGAGACTACCGCTCGGCAGTGACTCGTGAGATCAGAGTGCTACAAATTTTTTACAAATTTTGACTGCCGGTGACGGCTAGCGAAGCCGGGTCATCGGCATGCCAGCCTAGCACTCTAACCGCACGGCCACTACCGTCGGCTATTCTAAGATAGTATTTAGAGCTGGCAATTTTACGAATATTTTCATCAGAGACCAACAATTAACGAATATCTCAAAATGGATAAATCTCAGGAAATGTTGCAATTCACTTGAAAAATTACCACGCGAGAATATAATTGTTCATTGTTTCTCAAATTAATGACTGTGGTTGTATATTCCAATGAAAAATTGATTTTCTATGATGCACCACTTTGCATGCTGAATGATGGTTTAAGCGCCATGCACCGTGCTTTTTTGATTTGAAAGTATTTAAAAAGAATTTACAAATGGATTCGGTTTCGCAGGTTTACTGACGAGGCCTGTATTTACCCCTAGGAGCTCCTTCTTTTCAGGTTCATCTTCTGCAAAGAAAGTAAATTGCAAGAGATTAATTTGAACAATTCAAAATTTCTTAATGATTTATAATTTCGGCGATGTAAGTCAGAAAGTTGGAAGCTGTTTCTTCAAAACCTCACTTCAAGTCTTGAGGTTGCGCTCTGAACATGTTCATTTATGAATGCTAATATTCCCAATCAGAGAAAATTACCGAACGTTTCATTTTGCCGTGCTCCCATATTTCCTTTCACCAAAAACCCAAAAAAAGATTCCCACACTCGAGGCGTTATCAACAGCAATTACTCCTACCTTTGATATGAACTTTCTTCTCCCCCACATCATTGACCGGCTTGTGCGTCCCATTGGGCCTCTTCTCCTCCTCAACCACCGCCTTAAACCCAACAGTCTTCCCCACTGAGTTTCCCTCAGCAGCCTGCCACCTCTGAGATCCCCCAGGAGACCCACTAACCGCTACCGCAGCAGCTCTAGCTCTCCGTTTCCTCTTCCTGTCTCTTCTCGCGCTGGTCCAGACCTCATAACTGCACCCCAGCACAGCTGCCACAAAGATACAACAAAGCGCTATGAAGATATATGTCCCAGCACCCTGTTCCTCCTCAGTCTCGTCATGATAAAGTGACTTGTATGGGATCTTCTCAGGAGCTCCCGCGTCCCAATTCTTATCACTATCAACACTATCATTCCTGGGGGGTTCGAGACCCCTGGGCTGCACATGGAAGAACGAACACTGAGCACTTCTGACTCCAGCGGGATTCGTTGCCCTAACAGTTTCGCTTCCTTTTTTCGTAAACAACATGTATTCCTCCAAGGGCTTCATCATGGTCCCACCATTGATCGATACTACAACATTACTCAGGCACCCGGTGTACCCTTTGTAAAGAGAGAATCGATGATCCGAGGTGTTAACCCAGCCCAACTGAACACTGGGCTCTTCACTGGCTGCTGGATCTTCCTCCTCCTCTCCCTCTTCCTCATCCTCACTGATGCTGAGGACTGGAATCGGAAGCAGTTGAACAGGCTCTCGATCAATCAGAAGAGTCACTGTGTTGTTGTCTCTGACGTAGTACACACTGTGTCTAGCTCCATTCAGAAAATTTCTGTCGTTGACTCTGACTCCATAAGCAGAACCCTCTCGGTCTTCTTCGAAGATCAACTGTCCTTCGGAGGTCAGGGCCACCAGCAGGTAGTAACTCCTTCGGTTTTCGGTCTGGAGAAGGAGAAGTGCTGATGTTCGTTGACGGAGATCGTTTGTGGAAAACGCCAGCTGGACTTTGATTTGCTTTACTTCTCCGTCGAGCTCGAAACCCCTCTGGAGGAGGCTCTCACCACGGAAGTCAGCGCCCTTCTCCTCGGCGCAGTTCTCTCCAAAGTAGGAGGTCAGTTCGCAGTTGCAGGATGCTTCTTGTTTGCTGAAATCTTCGATGCAGATACCAAGGTTCTTGCAAGGAACAGCGTCGCACTTCATCAGGCAGTTGGGGAGGACACCCTTGGAGCCCTCGTGGTTCGCCTCGCTGGCGAGGTTCGGCAGGTCGACGAGGTATTCGGCAATCATCAGACCTCGGAGGCAGCCTACGTAGCCTTGGATCAGTTGACCCTCTTTGCCGACACGGAGGAGATTGTCTGGGTCGAAACCACCGAGGTTCACCTGCAGTTAGGGCGTAGTAAGAATTATTAAGATCTTTCTTTTCGGGGAGAAGAGGAGTCTTTTAGGGAATCGTTTTGTTGTTGTAAAATTTAGAGGTTTCATTCCGGAATTAGCCACGCATGCGAATATTCTATCAGTTTTTCAATATTAATTATAGTTTCTAGTACAACTTATACGGCTGAGACATTTCATATTTAATTTCTTAAATGATCTCACTCTTTATTTGCTTTCTCTGCGTAACTCATCTGACTTTATAATTGTCAAATTAGGTAACTAAGATAATCTGATGATTCGACGATAAATTTTAATAATACAATACCTGGAAATACTCCATTGGAGGTGCAGGTGGTCTCTGCGGTGCCAGAACCTCCTTCTCCGGATTGATCCACGGTTTGTTGGAATAAGAATCCAACAAAATAGGCACAGCCTCCACCGTCACATTGTGATCATTCACATGGAGGGTCGTCGTCTTTTCCCCCCTGACAATAGCTATTTGCACTGATATTCCAGTATTGAATCCTGAAAAACAAAAAAAAATGTTTCGTTTTAATGATCGACACGACGAGTCACTTGATGGGTTCAGATCTTACGTCAGTCACTCAAGTGTCTCTTCGAATTCGTCTTGGTAGTAGTAGAAGTAGTTCCTTCGTAGAAGAAAACGGTTGCCCACCTGGATACTGGACGGTGATATTCTTGATCTCGTTGGCGGCGTTAAATAGATAGACTATGCTCGTCCCATTTGATATGTAGAGGTGAACGAAATTGTTGAGATGATCATTGGCGTAGAGGATGAGGGAGTGAGTGTCGTACGTCCTCAGGTTTATCAGGATGTTCTCCAGCAGCATGCTCTTCAGTAGAAGTTTCTCTACATCGTCACCGGTGCCGAAGTAGTTCTTCTTCAGGAATGCTCCAGGCGATGTGAACGTCAATGCTTTTGTGTTGATATCTGAAAAAGGAATAGATCATTAAAAGTGAAGTTAATCAAATCAAGAATGCTCAATTTTAGTTCAGTTTTTGGAGAATTCTCCGGTGAAAGTTGATAGTAATAGCTCAATAAATGACAATTATTGAGCTATGTTTGAACATTATTATTTTCTGTTGTCCCTAACAAAATGTCCTTGATGACCTTTTATTTTTTTCATTAAGACCTCGCGGACAGGAATTGCGATGAAGGACAAAGTCGATACATGCTATTATAAGCAACATTTTAACAGTAAAAAAAGGTTACTCGATGTGGTAGTTGTCAAATACTGAAAAAATATCCACATTTCCCGAATATTGTTCATCTCCGGAGAATATAAGATCGCGACGTTTCATGACATTCTAAATAATTTCCAACTAAAATTAGGGAATTAAAAAATAGACGGATTACGAAGTTTCAAATATTGCACACATCTTGAGAAGAAAAGTAAAAAGTGTTTCGACATTATTAAATATCTTTGATGCAAGTTCCACGGCCAATTAATCAAAATGACTTACTAGTTTCGCAGAAAGTGCCTTGATGCGCCCATCGATTCTCACAGACACATTCAAAATTACTCCACAACTCAACACATCTAGCGCCATTCTGGCACTTGTTGGGTTGACAAGAGGGTTTGCAATCCTTAATAATCTCTGATAAGTGGACAGACATGTAGCTGTGAATGTCTAAAATCTCCCCATTCACCACGAGCCCTCTGAAGCACCCGATGAGTCCCTGCTTCACTTCAGAGGTCTTCAGATGTTCAGCAGTGGCTCCACCGATAAACATCGACCCTTCGAAGGGGCCGAACTCCTCCTCAGGGAGCAAATCCACCATTTGAAAGTCCGTATTGATCATGAATCGCACGTGATAGTCGTTGTAATCTATCCAAATCTTTTGCCACTCTCCATTGTTCAATTTCCTGCGGCTTTTTACTTCTAATTCCCGATTTGTTCCAGTATTTAAGGTGAAGTTGAATGTTAATCGGTAGTCGGAGGTGAGGGCAACCATGAAGGAGGGGTAGTTGCTTCTGATCGGGGGTTGATACAGGAGAATTGCTTTTTCTCCAGTGGTTCGAAAACTGAAGGCAATGTCTCCTTTTCTCCAACCAGGAACTTCGATGTAAGACTGGGATGTTGTAAATGTTACAACGTATTTTTGGGTATCTAGAAAAAAAGGTTTCAATGGAATAAAATAACCAAATAACTTGATTTATTAATTCAACTGTACGCAATTTTATAAACATTGTGGCTTACTGGTTTCAACACATTCTAGTGGTCCAAGAGTAATTCTCCCCTGTGCATCTTCTTCCAGATCCTTCTGCTGCAGGAAAACCATTCCCGTGATGCCCAGTGAATCGGGACTTTCGTAATGTCCCTCATCAGATAGCCATTTACCCGCAGAGACATCACAATTGCAGCTCAGATCAGGATTTACACATGTCTTATTCCCTACAAAAAATGAACACAACCAATTAATCAAATTAATCCTTGTGCAGTCATAAAATAGTAGAAATAGTCTACAAAAATAAAAAAAAAATTGATGAATTTTCAAAACATTCTCATTTAAAGCAAATTTTATCGCCAGAACTGATTCTTTTTTCTTAGAGTATACTATGGAAATAATATATCTGTAATTGAGCTGTACGTTCGAGGAGAATGCTACTTGGCGAGGGAATCGACCAGGAAAGGCAGTCTCCTTTTTAATAAAAAGTTAGGGGATAACCCCATTTGTTCTTCAAAATTTCAATTAAGATTTTAGGGACATGCTTTATGAAAAGAAGTTTGTAAAAATGAGCCTTGAATTTTAATATGGACTCTAAACGACTTTTCGCTTAATCGATTCCAAACTGTTTGAAATTACTTTCTATTCTACTTCAGAAGTCATTCATGGAAGGAACTTTGACGTACTTCCACAGGGGCAGGATCCCCTATTAACATTTCCAATATAATCGACGATGTTCTCTTTGGATCCCAACAACCAAGTGGAGCTATGCAGCTCCAGAGGCGCCTTATAACAATCATACTTCACGTGTTGGCTGCAATACAACGAGTGAGAGATCAACTCCTGCAGCATTTCAGCAGTGAATTCTCGGTACGTGACATTGAAGGAGAAATCCTTTTCAGTGCTCGATCTTACGTCAACTTGGGACGGTAAATTGTGCTCGACAATGGTCTTCGTGGCATCTTCAATGCTCTGAAACTCGCATTTGACGATGGCCGGTGGAAATCGGCCATTCCCATCGATGTCAATTCTGTAGACTCCGTCTTTTGTGTAGCCCAACAGAGCCAACTCTTCGCAAGTCTTCCGATAACGAGTGAAATGGCAGTTCTTTCCGATGTAACCAGTGTCCTTGCAGTCACAGGTGATTCGATTCTCTTTTACCGAGCACTTTCCACCGTGCTCACAGGTATTGGGACGTGTACAGGGATCCACGAACTGACAGTTGTCCAAGGCTACTTCACCGACAACTCTCTCAGTATTAATGACATACCTGGAAGATGAAGAATAATTCGTGGATTAATACGTGAATAGTTTTTTAATGTTTTGTTTACAATTACAATTTAGGAAGATAAAATCACACAGCCCCCTAAAAAACCCGGGAATTATGTCATTCATTATTAGAACTCGTACAGAAGACTCTTTTTGAATTCTCGATTTCAACAGTTACTACAAAATTGTTGTGATATTTAAAAATAAATTACTGATTACTTCCACTCGAACAATCAAACGGGATTTGAAAATTCAATTTTAGAAATTTTTTTCTGGAATTGTCACTTGTTATTTTACAGAGAATGCAGATTAGAATGGTAAGTTTCTGTAAATCAGTGGCTGTATTCTGAAAAATGAAAAAATTTTCTCTCTGGGTATTTTTTTAAATCTTTGCAAGATGAGTCGTCACTTGAAATGACTCATAACTTCAATATTTCGAATGTTCGAAGTCCCATATCCCGGGATCTACGGTAAATAGCCGCATTATTCTAGGGACATCTCTTGTAGATAAGAAGTAGACGTACAAAGAGGGTTCCGGTGAAGATTTTACTATCTCGGCATTCACCCCGAAATATTTTCCACTACTGATTAAGATATTAATCTTAATACACAGGCTGGAAGATTTCTGTAAGGATGCCAAACAAACTGACCAACGGGCCCACAAAAAGTTATCGCAAGGACACGAGTTATCGAAATATTATCAGAAATTTTTAAACTAATAGAAATAAGATAACATTTTTTAATATTTCATGTCCACAAGATTGCACTTTCTGCGGGTTTTTGACAGTTGGGTTTGTATGTTGTTTCATCTCCAATTTATTAGTTTCATGCCTTGATATTTTGATGGATTGTTCTCGAAAAATATTAGTTTAATACAAAATAAGCCAGAATTATTTTTAGATTCGAATATTCAATAGTTACAGATAAGAAATGAATTCCTAATTCGAATTGAACAATTGTTTTTATCCTTTTTAATTTCTCATTTATGTTTTTTTTAACAAGACTAGTTCATTTTTTTCTTAGCGGATGTTTTTCAATGAGGTCAATAAAACACTATTGTTCATTCAAAAAATTAGTTTAAGGTATTCTCGCGGTTACCTTCTATAACGCCTGAAATTGGAACACCCAGACTTGACTGATTCCCCGTTTATTTGAATCAATTTGATTTTTTGGGTGAATCAATTTTCATTTGAACATACCTGGGCTCGATGATATCTTCATTCACCTTGATATCCCTCATACATCCGACAAGTCCTGCATCACTTTTTCCACTTCCAATAACAACTTTATCAGTCAATTCAAATATCCCGGGGAACTGTCTCGACTTTAGATGATAATGATCAACGATCAAGCTGAGTTGTCCCTTCGTGTAGTTGAGTTCTACTTTGTGCCAAGAGGTAGTATTGTCCACCGACGCAATGACCGTAATGTTTTCGGTCAACAGAGGAATTAATTGGAACCACACTTCATCATTTACAAGCCTAACTTCCCAATATCCCAGGCTCTGTCCAATTTTAACATCTCCCGAGGCCACAACGGCCACTGGTTTCGAGCTCTGAAACTCGAAGTTCAGCATCAGCGAATCTTTCCATCTGACTGGCCACCATATGTGACTACCCGCGAAGGGATATGTAATGGGAATGACCTTGACATCGGTATCATAGTATTCGGGTTCAAGAACACCGATATAATGGACCATTGGATTGGACTTCTTGAGCTCATAAATAATGGATTTGTCGTTGAAGAAGACGTACTTCAAAGAGCCCGCAAAGTTGTTAAAAGAAACGAGGCCCTTCTTCTTGTGGAGCTCGGGCCCTCCCCCAATGTAGATCTCCGGATCGATTATCATGTTGTGGTTGTCCCCTGGAATGTCCAGGATGTCCATCTCCCGGTCCAGAGAGATGAAGACCTTGGAACCATTGTGGAAAATTGTGAAATTTCTCCAGTCGTTGTTGGCGACGTTGTCACCCAGAATTGTCGACAGCTTTGAGTTGTGGCCAAAATCGAGGTGAACGTGAATTTTATGGTTCATTATGGAGGCTGAGATGTAGTGGGCTGTACCGTCGATTTCACCGGATGCGTAGAAGAGGACTGAGTCGTCCCATCTCGTCTGAAACCACAAAAATGTCAGATTATCATGAAAACAAAAATTATCGGTGATAAACTATAAATCATTTCGTTTTCAAGTTAGTAAATCCGTTCGAATATTGACTCAGTTTAATATCTCAGTAATTTTAATCATGAGGATGTGATATTTGCTCCAATTCGTAGCAAAACTACAAACGCTGACCCACGTAAGATGTTTTGGCTTTAAGGGATTTTTTAAAATTTATAATCATGATTATACGTAGCGGATTATATCTCGCGATAAGGAAATCTATATTAACTACAATTTTAATATTTAGCATTTGAGCAAAAATTTTCCGAAAATTCTGTGAACTATGATTTTGAAAAACTAATTATAAAAAAAATAAACCTCTCAGAATATATCCGCAGTACCTTAAATTGTATGCTGATGATATTAACGGAAGAGTGCACTCGATCCTTCCAGTCATAGACCCTGAAGGAGACATAGGAAGATCCGCGGAGTGTCAGAATAGTCGCGGCTAGAAAAAAAAAGTAAATCCATTTACGAGACTCAAACAGACGAGCATAAAAAAAGCATATCATAATAATGTCTCTCATCACATGTCAGATGACCTCCTTGTAATCGCTCATGTGATTCACTTAATCATCGAAAAAGATAACGGATAACCTACTATAAACATCACATCGTTCTCCCTCGTAGAGTGTCCCAAAGCAATCGCAAGTGAGGCTGTTGTAGTGATTGATACACTTGCTCCCGAAGAAGCACAGATTTTCTCTTGTCCAGCACTTGTCAATGCAGCCCTCCTTAACATTCTCATGTTTCGTCGCTATTAGAGGCTTGATGGGTGATAAATCACTGGCAGATTTCCCAAAGCTGAGGACCATGTCTCTAATACATCCAACGAAGGATTCAATGATGTACTTGACCCCGTGTAATCTCTCCTCAGAGCTGAGGCCACCAATTAAAACAACTGAACCCAATTCCGCGGAGCCTTCGTAATTAACGACTCTCTCCAATACGTCCAGAGTCGTTTCTTCCTGTCTGTCATCTACTCGAGCTATTAATTTCGCTCCGCGAACGTCTATCCTAACTAGAACACTGTGCCACTCGTCTCTGTTCAGGCCTTCACCCACTGTCAGGCTCGTGGAGCGCTTACCGAACACGTGGACCACTTTAAGCTGACCTTTTTCCACGATTACGTACAGGGCGTAGGGGTCCAGGCTCTCCGGACGATCTTTCACGCTGTGGTAAACGAGGAGACCGTGAGGAAGCTTCGTGCGAAATTGGAAGGAGATTTCTCGAGAGAGTCTGTGAATGGTGAAAAGATTGTTGGGTGAAAATATCAGGAAAAATTGCGTGGGTCAGTTGGCATTGAAAATGCTTTTGCATTTTGATAATTATTCCCTTGGAGGGAGATAGAATAGATAGAATAGCTAGAATGTGGATGCCTACATGGCAAAAAATTAGTTTTCCCGTCTTGGAGTTTATATTTCGATAATGTTTACGTGGTTCTACATATTTTTAGTTCAATATGAGATTTACAGCTGAAAAAATGACGTTGTTATATCGAGTCGATGGAAGTTGGGAAGACTAGTTGAAATTCGACAACTTCAACTAGTGGTGAAGAACAATTCGATGACAAATCGACGAATTCATGCGTGATAAACGAGTAAATCGTGGGGAAGCTCCCAAGCAAAACTGGAAAGCCATTTCTTGAGGGAGTCTGTGAATGGCGAAGAAATTGTTGGGTGTAAACATAGGGGAAAATAGCATGGGACAGTTGAATTAGAAATGCTTTTTTTCATAATTATTTCTAGATTCATGGGAAATATGTGGACATTTCTATGGACAGAAATTAGTTTGGTAGCAGTGGAGTTTATATTTCAATAATGTTCACTTGATTTTGCATATTTTTAGTTGAAAAGGATCTTTATAGCTTAAAAAATGACATATTTATGTAGACTACATGGGAAAACTAGCGGAAATTCAACAAATATTCTTCTCCTCGCAGTCTGTCTCACTATTTACTTTTGACTATTTCATCCTGTACTATCTTATTTTCTCCCCCTCTTCGGTTCAGTTATCCCTATAGAATGACGTTCCAGATATAGAAAAGGTCTTAAGTGGAGATAAAAGCACTTCGCGTGGATTAGGAGATATTTATCAAAAAATGGATACGAAGAGGAGTTGTCAGAGTTTCTTCGGTTTTTTCGTATTTTCGTTACCTTAATTGGAATGTTTTGATTCCCTGTCCGTCCAGTTGGATGAATGTGTTGCTCTGCGCGAACATGAACGTTTTTTCATAGCCTGACTCCATAAATGTAAGTTCCTGGAAGAAAATAATGATGAGAGCATTGATAGGTGGATTTACAAAACAGAAAAACTAATAGTATTTTTCAATAGAAATTTCTGGCGAATTTAATAGGTTTTATATTGATTTTTTTTCATGAGGTAGTAAAACGTGAGATTTTTTTTGTTGGAGAAGTGATTGTAGATTTTTTCATATAAGTGATTTTTTTTACAGAGTAACGAATAATTTCACCTTAATACTGAGAAGAGCATTGATAATTGAGTTACAAAATAGAAAGACAAACCGATTTTTTCTGTGGAAATTTCAATAGAATTACGTAGCGAATTAACTAAACTTTCTATTTATTTTTTTCATGTGTTCTTCAACGTGAGATTATTTCTAGGGAGAAGTGTTTGTAGAATTTTCACACCACTTATTTTTCTTGATTGAGCACCGAATAATTTTCAGTTGAAAAGAAAAACTTGACAGCTGTAAAAAATAATGAGAATTGAATTGATAGACGACCTTTGTTGTCATTTTTAATGTTTTAGTTAACGTGAGATTGTTATTTTAGAAAGGCGTTTATAGACTTTTCCACATCACTAGTTTTTTTTTACAGACTAAAAATAATTTTCCCTTGACAGATATCCAAGTTGCTGTGATTATAATACATGTAACGGTGTGCGATTAAAATCTGCAGCGAATGAAGATTCGTTAGGGTGCAATACCCTTGGTGTACTATTATCCGTTATAATTTTCTGGCGTAATATTCTGACGCATATGGAAGTGACACCGCAGAAGAAATTCTCACGTTTTATATCGTAAGGAATATGATCCTTTTTTTCCGTAGACGAACCTGCCGTCATCCATCCACTTAGTGGCACATGCTAAGCTCTCCTTATCTTTTCGTAGTTAAGATCGTTCATTACGATACTCTACTAGTTCGGCTGAAATATAACTTGATCATTTACGTGACTATTGGAGTCTATTCCACTGAAATTTCAAGCAATCAATAAGAGCTGATTTTTAGTTCCATTATTCCTTGTAACTTAATAGAAAGTATAAACTTTTCGGTAAAAATATTCTTAATTAGTTGAAAATTCTTGTCTTTATTTTGCCTAAAATCTGGAGTTTTTACGGAATTTCAAATGAACTCCAATTCGCAATTCATTCGTCTGCACTTTTTGATATTTTTAGCTGTCGACAAATAAATAATGGAGCATGTTTGCTCAACGATCGATCATTGTCAAACGAATTTTTGTTGGTTTTTCACATTTTACGAAAGACATTTTCTCAAGTTTTTATCACATCGGGAGTGTTGATTTCCACATACGACTCTGTGTCAAATAGTTCTTTGTTCCCGTTTGATTTTGTTTTTCGTTTGACAAATAAAAACAACAATTAAATTGAGAAAAAAATATAAATTCGAGCCTAATCAGCTTTTCTGAAAATGCTTTATAGTTTTCCGGAATCTTTCAATTCGTCAAACGATTAAAACTACTTTAACTTCCTGTTTTTCTTCTCATGTACGAATTTGTTGTAATTTATCCCTTACCTGTCCTCTTTCATGCTTAGGCACAGGCTTCCTCGTAGGTCCAAGGGGCGAAAAAGTAGGAGAAGGAGTGCTTGGTGTCGTCGTTGGAGGTGTACTCGTCGTCGAGGTGTTCATTTTCGTCACAAAAACTTTTCCCTTGGTTCCCATAGAAGACGGCAATGTATCTGACAAATTAAAAAATGATGTTAATTAAGAAACCAATTGGAGACATTCGAGACTCCGAGACCTCGACGAATAAATTAACCAATTTGGGCATTGATTTTCTGAACTTAATTCTCAACATGACTCACAATTGGGACCGCCGACGCAGTGCTGAAGGCACTCGAGTTGCGAATTAAATCTGTTCTCGTTCCCCAGGCATCCACCATAGACGAAGATTCTGCACTTGCCCTCGGCCTTGCTGAATGTCCACTTGTGGATGTAATGTTTGCAGGGTCCCGAGTCAGTTTTCACTAGACAACGGTCCGGCAAAGGGCGTTTTGTCGTGGCGACTGTGAGATCGCCGTCATCGAACACATCGAGATCTGGAAAATCTGTTATGCTCGATTGGATTTCGAGGACGGTGGACATCAGGAACAGGGTCACCAGGACCCTCCGCGGCAGGATCATCATCCTTCATTCGATGAAATTCTGCGAGCAAAAAAAAAATTGTTTGCATTCTGAATAATTTGTTTCGAAGCAATTTGGAGACTAGTTTGAGAGGGATTATTTTTTCTTTTCATAATTTTTCTGAATAAGGAACAAATACATTAGATTTGTTGGAAATTGTGCATTCATGAACTAAACATAATGAGTACAAACGATTGTCACGGAAGAAAAAAAATCATACGCAAAGAGCAATTATTTATGATACTTCGCTAAGAACTTCCCCCGCGAATTCTGGACACGACTTTTCGTCCTGTTTGCACTTTTTTTTCTCTGAAGGGTTCCATATGGAACAATTTAATATTTAATTTCAATTCAATTCAATTCAATTAATTTATTTAATTAAATTTTTCTAGAAAATGCATTTTAATGAAATTTTTCTATTAAGGCTCTCCGACACACGGTCCGAAAGCACTTCATCTCATTTCCGTTTAGCTGGGAAATTTACCCTGAATTTTTACCAAAAAAATGTCAATAGAATAAGTTGAATAGAAATATGAAATGTTGAGATATTCTGATGAGTGATGTTGCGACAGACTGTCGAGAATCTTTTTCGTCTCTAGATTTCTAAAGGCCCCAAAACAATTCCGACATTTTCAATTTCTCCATCTCAGGGTGACAGAAAGATTCGAAACTGCTACCGCAGGAAAATTTTCTCTAACAGGATCTATTCTATTCGTTTCCTATTACATTTTTTCATTTCCCACAATTTCAATGATTCTCCGGTCCACCTATTGGAGAAGCGAACAAAGGGCATATTAACCATTCAGTGCGCATTCGAGAGAGAAAGAGAGAGAGAGAGAGAGAGTGAGTCAGGTCTCCTCGACAAATATGAAAAGGCCTCAAAAGTACAGATGTAAAGATATGGGCGGAGAAGAAGTAGCTCTCGAGAATTTCAAATGCACTTTTGGTATTCGTCAACTGTTTTCGCCCACTCTTTAACCATGTCCAAGTGTGTCCAAGGATTAGACGCCTCTTCCACTTCCGGCCATTCGTGAAGTGATGCATTTTTGCGATTGCATTGTCACGGATTTATTACTTCCTCTTTAAAGAAAATCGACTGATTGATCTGTCTCCAACTTTATTCTTGACTTTCCGAGAAAGAGTTTGCCAGATATTTTTCAGAGTAAAAAAAATATGACTACTGAAAGGATGATGCAATATTTCAAGAGCAATATTTGAGAAGAAAATAGTTTTCTCGAAATGAGTTTTCAAACGGGTTTTCCATAGGTTTTTATTAAAAGATCCAGTGAGACTTGTCCATTTCCTCTCCCAATTATCAACTTTTTTATTTACGGTGCATTAGAGATTCAGTCTGAGCTATCAATAATTCCGGATCATACGCAGATGCCGAACCTGCTGAGGTTCTAAAAATTATAGAATTTAGTTCTCTAAATTTTCCGGTTTCTCATAAATCAGAATTTATTTCTTTTCCTGCTATCGTTGCGGCTTCCAGCCGATGTAATAAAAATTTCGGAGGAGCGTACCAAGACTTTCCCGTATAAGTTCACAGCACGTAAAAAAAATGCTGAAGGGCCGTGTGTAATAATTTGTCATTTCGAAATCGCCGACCCTCATTCTACGTGAAATAATTATCAAATCGTCAGCAGACCCCGTTTCCGACCTGCAAAAATCATGCAAGGAGGTCCGAAATTAGGTTTGTTCTATATTTTTAAATCGTAAGCAAAGTCATTTCCGACCTTCGTGCATGATTTTTGCAGATCGGAGATTAGATTTGCTGAGGGTTGGATGATCGGCCCTGAAAATCAATCGAAACTGAGAATGAGTGGTCGCTTTGCCCTCCTCAATGTTTTGCGTGTGAAACAAGATTTTCCCTCCATTGAAACTTGTAAACCGACGTGAATCATATATTTGCAGCCGTTGTACTATTACCGAACCGTGGGCTTGAATCGGCGATTCAAAGAGAATACTTTTGCCCATATGTGCTCGGTAAATTTACAAAACATAAATTCGATAAGCAAGTGTGATAAGACCGGTAGAGCTCCAAGGCACCGCACACAAACTCGACAAAGATTACTCTCGAATATAATTCCCCCATTGGCTTTATGCTCTCTCATCTTGCATAACGGATTCCTCTGTATTTCAGACGGTAACACATGACCGGAAGAGGCCCCTACGTATCCTGCGGCCTGATAAAATCATCCGTCACCAGATTATACCCGAAGGGGGGCTTGGCATACTCATGAAATAAACATGGGGGCTCAATCTAAGTATTTTTGATTGTTGTTTGCTTTAAACCCATTACAAACGGATACGAAATCACCAGAGGTTGAACCACGTTTACCAGTTGAAGATTGAAGAAGGATGTTCAAGCGCAGACTTAATGGGTTACTCACGGCGAGTCATGTGAGTCAATTTTCTCTCTTGGCCCTTACGCCAATTGGTACCGAGGTTAGACTGACGCGTCGCATTTTTATTTCATTTCCTTGAAAGAATTCGGTGATGAGTTTTATTTGCATAAAACGGTATCTATTCTTCATGAATTTATTTGCATTTTGGTTAGAGTGAAGGGGACTTATTCTTGGATGTGAGGAGGAACAATGGTTGTATTTCCAACTTTTGAATGAATTTCTTTTTTGTCACGTCATTTTTGCAACATTCAGACAACGTGGAGATGAGTTCGCCAGAGAAAATTAATCAGAAAAATCGTTGACCAGGAATTCTACGAGCTATACTGTAAAAAAAGATCACCACTCGTTACTGCCATAATCTGACGATAGACGATAAGCTGACAAATTTTTCATGTCAAATATCATATAAAAAGATTGTGTAAGTGATTACCTACCACGTTAGCTGTCTAAAAGTCACATCTTAGACGGAATTTTGGTAGATTTCGAGGCAATTAAAACCTACGAAAACGTGCCAGAGTTGAAACGTATTTTTTAATGTGCGTCAGATTTTTGGCCTTAAGCGGTAATTAGAAACCAGATTTGTATACCTTTTTTTTATCTTCACTTCTAATTCGACATTTCGTTCAATTCCTTTCCTTCTAATGATAATCATCACTTCACGTTACAAAGTGTGAATGACTTTATGAGAGAATAAAATTTTTCGGTAAACGAGCCTACAAGAAAAAAATAACGAGGATTTGTTTTTACTAAACATTTGTACGCGTTAGAGTCAATAAGATTCACAGGCTAATCCTTTCGATCGCTATATTAAATTTTTTACTTCGTTATTGGAAGAAAAAATCAGGAAATGATTTAGCGAATTCACTAAAAAATCTATTGAATTTTTGTTGAACTTTCCATTCACTATTGGATTTTTTTTCAATTTTGCAAAATCCGAAGCTGGCTGAATTCTGTTCCTCGTGAAATTATTTCAAGTTAATCATTCTTTTGTCACTAAAAACCTATACTACACGATAGTCCAGGATATTCACCATTTGTGGGCCTTCAAGATCAATTGATGTTTGCCATACGCACAGCCCAAGGCAACAGCTCGTGTCATTTACCAGATGATTGACTCCACTATTCTTCCATCTCAAATATCATGAAATTATTGTTATAAGATGTCCATAATGTTTGACATATTTACAATTCATTGAGTATTGCATAATCGAATCATGAATTACTTCCATCTGAGCCGGTCTGTCAGATATTATTCGTTCAACTTCGAGAAGTACGAAATTATGCTCCAAATATATACCTTCAGTATCAAAAGCTAATATCTATAATGAGATGTATGAAAAATGTTAAGAGACGTTTCCAATGGCTTAAAAAGCTTCCGGTGAAGATGTCGCAATGTTGCTGGGCTTTTAGAAATGTAAAAACTATTCGGAAAGATCGGGAATGACGAAAAAAAATTGAATGAAGCTGAGGGCCAGTGCATGATCTTGTATAAGTGGCAGAATAGTCTCAGGTATTTACGGACGCATTTCACCTCTTTCATGTTTCATTTTTTTTTTATTTTTCCGGCAAACGTTTGGTCAAACTGATGCGACAAATATACAGTTAAATTTGATCGTTACGTAATGACTCAACACGTTTGACGATTTGACGAGAAAACGTCATTGAATAAAAAAATTATAAACTGCGAAAACATATTATTTAATTACATTGTTTGCGTCGGTCAGATCAACAATTTCCCACAAAAATTTAAAAAAAAAACGGAATTTTGGTCAAACTGTTGTACTACATCCTTAACGATCTCATGTAGTCCGAGAATTTATTACGTGCTACTATATTCTGTAGGTATAAGCCACTATTTCTGAGCCCGTAAAAAGTTCAAGCGCTTTACTTCCGTGTTTCGCGACTATTCAAAAGTAGTCAGCCCCTGGGACATTCACCTTAAGGTCAATAAATTTCTTCCTCTTTTATTCAACTTTTTCTATTTTAAATTCCACAGACAGAAATGTGTAAAGTTATGTATTTATTTCAATGTAATTGCTTCAATTGGATGAAACGAATAATTTACGATTTGCAAAACGATCTATTGAATACAAATATAGAGAATAAACCAATTTTTTGTTAATGGATTCGTTGATTCAGTGCCTACAAAACAAGTTAATATTTCTGTAATAAAGTCTCCAGTTTACGTATCAAAAAATACTTCAAGTTTTCTTATACTCTTCTTTGCCTCTTTTTCGAACCTTTACACTGAGGAAAAAGAATATAATTCTATCAACCAAATTTGTTTTTATTAATACCTGAAATTCTTTTAAATTCTTGTTTACAAAAATAGTTTATTGGCAGAATTATATATTTTTTCTCAATGTCCAATTTTCAATTTCATACGAAAAACCGTGGGAAATACTACCTGAGACTAGCGTACACGAAATGTTCGCATTTTAAAAAGAATTTCTAATACGAAATTCTATAGGTTTTTTTTTCATGCGTGTCGAATGGAATAAATTGGTTGTTTCCGTCAAAAATTCAGTGACAGAAAATCAGTGAAAATTAAATTTCCATTGTATTTTGTATTTCATGATAGATTTATCGATATTATGGGATTCGAGGGCGGTGGGGCAGTCCTTGCGTAGGATATTTTCTAGAAAATTTGATGAAATTGACGAAATTGAATTGGAGAAATTGAGAAGGTAGAGGAACAAAAGAAAAAAAATTCAAGATGAATTGGACGGGGGGGCTCAAGGCAGAGAGCAGGATGTGACGTAGGGAGAGCCCCTACCGTGGCTAAAAGGGGAATGGATGTGTCGCTTACTAGTACAGAGAGCTCATTCAATTGTCTTCACCGACACTACGACAACCCTCTTGGATCTAGAACTGTTGGGATCTGAGTGAGAGGAGGCAGTGACTAATTTGTTAATGTCATTTCGCTAATTCTCATTTAAGGCTCCATTAACTTTTATTTGAGAATCGAACTCCTGAATTTATCTGTTTTACGTCAGTCTCATTGAATTGATTTCTAGAAAAGATAAAGTATCATGCCAAGCGGAAAGTTTTCTCAATTATCGGTAATCCAAGTATTTTGTCGTTTTAATTATGATATTATTTTGAGAGTTGATGTTCATCGCACGAAGAGTCAGCAATTGTGTTTTTTGTAGATAATTTTTGCAGTTGAATGTGTGAATTTTGTCTGAAGTGATTCATAAAAACATTTCAAGTTTGAGATCTATATGACTCATTTTAATTGTCACTTGTGGAATTATCTAGGTAGCCAGTTTGATGAGATGGAATCATCAGACGACCTCCTCTTAAGGCTATCGTTTTGATCTTCCAACCAAATTTTAATTAACTTTTTGGCTTATCCTATCTCGCTGAATATTCTATAACGATATTACTATTTATTCTCTTCAAAACCTTTCATTTCGAACAATTGTAAAATATTTTGAAACATTGAAGAAGAAGAATTTTCTTCACGCAATTTAATTGCCAAAGTTGATGAGTAAAACTTGCGAAATGGAGTTTACCGTGCAATTTTCACCCCAAAGAGATGAGAAAATGGAAAAGAAGACGTGCAGAAATGGAAGAGATATTTTTAAAAATCGTCCGTTGACATATCTCATTCTTCAATTGTGTCACCCACAATCTTAAGATAGAATCACAAACGAAATTTCCTAGTGAGGCGAAAATTTCCTGTTACAAGAAAGCTCTCCTGACCTTGAACCCTGGTGTCCCCCATTGGTCATATAATTACTCATGATTACTCATGAACCACGACGAACTGTGAGTAAAGGTAGTTATATTTTAAGTTATCTCCACTACAAATAGCGCGACAAAAAAACCACTAGGCAACTTTCGGTAACTCTCAATTTCGCTTCAAAAGAATGTTCTTTAGAAAATTTTACTCTCTCAATAAAACCCATATATATTTAGCGAAAAAATTGTATATCCGTTTGGCAATCGCACTGAGAGCAAATATAATTCTGTTCTTGAAATACTCTTTCGACAACTAAATGACAAAAAATTACAAACAAATTTAGTTTAAAATTCTTGTTTGAAGAATAGTTGATTGGTAGAATTATATTTTTTTCCCAGTAAGTGCTGTATGTTGACCATTCGTAGAAAATTACCAGACCGCTCAGTAAAATTTGTTAATGGCTTCATAAAAAGTATCCAGTCATTAAAAAAAAAATACCGAGATCTTCGCTATTTTTTTTCTGGACAGGTGAAACACCACAGAATTACCAATGATTTCGTAATTACTTATATTAGGAGAGACCGGAGAAAAGTGGAACGATTTGTGATTTCCAAATTCTAATATTTTCGGTTATAAATAAATCTATGAACATGTGGAAAAAAATCATAAATCGTTCCATTTTATCCTGCTCTCTCATACTAATCATACTAATTAAGTATATTAGTAATTATTAATTAGTTATTTTTTCACACAATTTTCCTCAGTGTAGTCAAACTTTAAAAAATCCCGGTAGTTTTTCTTTCGAGGTCTAGGAATATCGCAAAGTCCAACCCACACCCTCTAAAACTGCATTTAGGAAAGATTCAAAATCTCTAATTTTTCAACCATTTCGAAACATCAAGGCTCACTTAAACCATTCCAATTCACACGTGGCCAAAGGAATATTAGCATTGGAAATTATGATCTACGACTTCGCATGTTCTGAAATATATTGATTTTTGCTTTAGCATTCACCCGAACAAGTTTAACTACTTCACAGCTGATTACATTATCGTCACGAGTTGAGTTTTTAAAAGCCTATCAATAGCAATAGCCTTCCCCCAATAATTGATATTTTAGATAATTTTTATATAATTTGGGAGATTATCATTTTATCGGGGTTTGCAGTTGCTCCACGTGACCCGAGCGCACTTTTTACATGGCCTTCTTTTGAAATAACAGAATCGATATATCGAGCAAACGGCCTGGATTCCCCGCTGTGTTGCTGTCAAGCGTGTAGGGAGAAATATACAACATTATAAAGGAATAAATCGATTGAATCTCATTTGTCGATTCACTGATTGATCATTAATAATGCATCAATGATTAAATTATGTAATTTTATTCGAATGAAGTCTCTTGCGTGATTTAATGTTGTCTTCAGGTGTTGGCATGTGATAGAAACTTCGATAAATGAGGAATGGGAGATTAATGTCGTAGAAAGTGAAGAAATTAAGAGAAATTCGTTGATTTTTTTCTAAATAACATAGGAAAGGCATTGATTTCACAAAATTGTGCTTTAATTTTTTTCTATCACGCTGTGTCGGAAAAGTACTTTTTCGACACATTGAGATGAAAGATTATGTTCGCAATTCGTGAAAAAAGTGGTTTTTGACTCATGGGATTATATCATTCGCCTTCGGCTCGTGATATAAACCTCCCACTCGCCACAAACCATTGTTTTTCACTTGTTACGAAATATACTATTATTGGGAGCTTGAAAATATGGGTTTTAATGTTCTAACTAAAGAAAATGTTAGATCACCCGCAAAATTCAATGAAATCGCCAATCTTTGAACAGGCGAACACCCAGAAAGCTTAACCTACTCCGATTTTCCATGAAAAAATGAATATTCCGTGACGAATTCGCTAAAATATATTTCCATAAAATTTTTTCCTGCGTGAGATCGTGTCTACGATGTTTAAAATCATTCAAATCCTGCTATCGACAAAATTATTTAAAAATAAACGATTTTTTAATTTCGTGTATTGCACAGTATTTTTTTTTTTATTGGTAAATTTTTTTTATGTCAATTCTCGAATTATTTCGGAAAGAAGGCCGTTTAAAAAAGAATTTTAATTATAAAAGAAAAAATTCTTTAGACATTTTTTCTGGAAACAGTAGGGGAGGGCGGGGCAAAATGGACACTTTAAGAAAAAAATAAAGTTCTCCCAATGAAAACCCACTAAAAAGCTTCTTGGTGACCCGAATCCAAA